>JAECUM010025168.1:0-209847 GCA_016617855.1 Megalonaias nervosa | reverse complement strand
AAACTTTTATATGGGAGAACAGTACTGTAGCACACACACACACACACACACACACACACACACACAAGCTCGGCGTAACGGAAATAAATAAAAAAAATTTCTGTCTGCCTATAAAATGTTTATCACACACACACACACACACACACACACGCACGCACAGAGGTAGTTGTGTTTATGCACGCTATACCCACCACACACATATTTACTATCACACAAAAGGGGTAAAGAGATTAAGTTTTAGTTTCCTTGTGGAAGACCCAGACATATATGAACATTAAAAGCATATCTTGGCAATGATTGAATAGTATCCATGTTTCTAAGAGAATTGGGTGGCCCAAAAAGTACTAGTTCGGGTTAAAAATAATTTAACCCCATGACTTGGATTTCACTGACTCGGTGCAAACCACAGCATAGATTCTTTTAATCTTCGTCTTCGTCGTAGTCGCCCTCACCAATGACATTTTGTAGCAGAAGCAGCTGTAGCAACATGTAGCGTCTTTATAAAAAAAATAAATAAACATACTTCTGAAATCTGAGATTAAGCGTAGTTTTGTGGAGCCGAACACTTCTTTAGGCATTAGTTACACTATATACGCGAGTGGAATATTAGAGACAGTGTAGGGTGGAGTGACGAGAAGAGGTATTGGTAGAGAAATCGCTGGCGCTATAGTGCCCGAGTTTTGTCTGCCAAATTCCTTTGAGTCAACCATCCTACGATATCACACAAGAATATATTTTTGATGTATTGCATGGCCCAGGCATGCCTTCCGATGATCGGTTCTACATTTTACAACCTGGTCACGTATGTTTCCCTTATGTGCCTCATTCTCGGCATTTCAGTTTTGTTGTTGTTGTTTTAAAATGTTGCCTCATCTTGCTATACAATCGTATCCAATAATTTTCGACTGCGATCATTTTCCTTTTCGAAAACTAGGTTACTCCCTTGAATATGAACTCTTCCGCCCTCTCAGTGCGCATGCCCCACTTCTCGTATCAACTTCCGGGGAATATTGCTTCCAATGCACACAATATATCACATTGTTATAGTAAGCAGTAGTAAAACCTAACGTACCCAAATTAAAGCATGCCCAGTGTTGAAGTTCGGAATTACATGTTTTTCTTCAGTATTTCACTAGAATCTATTTTTTCGTAAGATGTAAATAGGCATGCTTGGGTTTAGATTCATTTTCTTTCATATGTTTACAAAAGATAAATTTTCACTGAATATTCAAGGGAAATAAATTATTTGTGGATTTCACTAAACTTCTTGGTGTTGTTTCTTTATGTTACACAGCTTAAGACGATTACTATATATATATATATATATATATATATATATATATATATATATATATATATATATATAGACGTACACTTACATATACATATACAAACAAAGACCTATACAATAGAAATATAACTTTTTTGGCAATAAAGTAGAAATCTTTTCGAGGCAATAGAGTGGCCTGAAAAGGGCTTTCTTCTAATACCTCTCCTCCCTTCTTCTTCTCCACCAACCCCTCATCTTCTCCATGACATTTTTCTTCTTCTTTTTCCCCTTCTCCTCCTCCTCCTCCTCCTCTTTTTTCTTCTTTTTATTCTCTTCCTCTTTTCTCTCCTTTTTCACCTTCTCCTATCCCTCTTTTTCCTCCTTTTCCTCTTTTTCCTCCTTCAAGACATCTTTGAACATGTCTTTTACTTTCAGCTCTATTTTCACTCGCCTGGGGCTGTAGAAACATACCTCCACCTTTTTTCTAACAACTCTTCAACCATGGCTAGAGTATCTAGCACCTCCTGCAACTGTTCCATCTTGTGAAAGTTACTGGTAGCCATCCTTCACTGATAGATGATGAATGACACAACTGTTCGTTCGTTAGTTGGATTATAGTCGCTTTCGCCCCAAGGCATCTGCGACTTGTTTAATCCCTCTAGGTGGGTTATTTATTTGATCGATCGGGTAGGTATGGTGCCGCTAACCTCTCGCTTTTATGTATGTGTCGCATACTTTTTAATTGTAATCCAGGATAGGCAAGGGAGGAAGGAAACGACAGGAAATGAGGCCCCCCCCCCTCCCGCCACAGCAGGCACTCCAGACTTCCAGGGTATTTGGCCTAATAACGTCGCTTTGCAATTCTGAATATTGGTCTGTGCTTTCCATGGTAGTGGATATCGGTCAGTGTAGCAATTATTTCAATGGTTTGCCGAAGCGTTAGTGAAGTGTGTTAATAATTTGGGGATTGTTCCTATTACTTTATTTCCGCCTTGTGATTTGGGCTTTATCACCTTATATATTCAGGGTTGGTACGCTTATATATATGGAATGATTATATCCAATAAGTGCCGCCTTGTGCAGCGGGGCCTCATGGCTTTGGGTTTTAGCCACGTTATATTTTCTAAGTTGGGGTCAAATTTCTCTTTCATAGCATTCATCGACCAATGTCTCCTCGTTTGCCTAATCTGTGTATTGATTGTCATTATATAATTTCTTATTTTTTATTTGTAGGTGTTTCATATAGTATGTGTACCCAAGATATGGTGTTTCCACTACTGAATGCATTGCCATTGGACAAATGTCCGCAAACACGGTCAACGCAGGAGGAGCAGGATGAGCCTTCCTAGCTGACATGTGACTCATCGAGTGCGCACAGGCATTAACAAGCCTAGGCGGTTGATCTGCAACTTGTCCCATACCCGCCATTCCAGCGCTCCAGCTCCTCTCACAGGGCCTTCCATGATCGCATTCATTTGCCGAGTAAGTATACAGGGCTTGGGATTGGTCTGAGGTAGAATTAATTGAAATAATAATTAAATTTGACTTAATGAATAAAGATTGATACTGAAACAATATTATATCTTTTAATATTTATCTATGTTTTTAACAAATTCGACAATATTATTATATGTCAAGTTCATGTTAATATTTTTGCATTGCTGGATGATATCTGGGTAAAGCCGTGGGGAATTTAACAGTTTTTGATTTCTTTGAAATTCTATTCTCTGCTTTTGGCATTTTGGACAATGATTGAAAATATGTTCTAGATTTTTATATGGATGGACAGTGTGGACATTTAAAGTCTTTTGTTGTGTTATCTTTAACATACTTGCCAAAGCTACTTGCTAATAAAGTTTTTCCTGTTTTGATTCGGTTGATTATTTTTCGGTCTATATTATTAGTCACATTTGGTGCTTTAATAGTCCTAGTTACTTTATTTTGTAAGTTGAATAGTAACCTATCTTTATTGCTTAGTTCCCAGTTAGTTTGCCATTTATTGTCAATTTGTTTCCTCATCATACTGTATAATTCCTGTATTTTATTTCAGTTTTTGTATCATTATCTAGTAGTTCCTTAGCTTTTCTATCGGCTCTATCATTTCCACTTAAGTTCATACGAGATGGGACCCACATTAGTTCAATAGTATTTCCTTTTTCCTCTATGTTTCTAATTAGCTGTAGAGCTTCCTGGAGAAAATTATCTCTGCTCCTACAGTTGTTTGTTTTAAGTGAGTTGAGGACGCTTAGCAAGTCCGTTAATATGAGATTTTTGTTTGAGGGTGTATTGTTAACCTAATTTAGTGCTTCAAGAATAGCCCAAAATTCCGCTGCGTAGATCGAACTTCCATCAGGTAGTCTATATCCAGATTCGATGTTGTTGCTCGGTACTACTATTGCAGCGGCTGTTCTGTTAATTTCTGTTGATTTGGATCCATCTCAGTAAAGTTTGTCATATTCATGGCACGTTTCTTCTATTATCGTACTGATTCCTGTTAGTATTTCTATTGGATTTTCTTGTTTCTCTCCTAATTTTAGAGCCTCAAAGTTGATCTTGGGTGGTTGATTTCTCCAGGGGGTCGGATCTAGGTACTTAATTGGGTCTGCCTGTAAAATGTTGATATTGTACTCTGCATTTTTCATGTATTATTTTACCTCCCCGTGGGCTGGGTACTAGATTTTTGCTGAATGCTTTGTTACAGTTGAGTATTGCTTCTTTCCCGGGGTGATAGTTTTCATGTGCTGATATCCGTGACGCATACCTTAATAGTTGTTCCTCTCATCTTAATTGCAGAGGAATCTCATCTGTTAATATTTGTAGTTCTTGTAATGAGGTGTTTTTCAGAGTTCCTGTACAAATACTTAGGGCTTGATATTGGATGTTATCGACTTTATTTAGCATGGTTGGTTTAGCCGAGTTGTACATCAATAATCCAATTTTGATCTTATTAATGATTTGTATAGCATCAGTAGAGTTTCTTGGTCTGCTCCCCAGGTGGTACCTTTGATATTTTTAGGAGATTTATATCTTGGTTGCACCTTCTGATTAAGTCTTTAATGTGGGATTTCCAATTCATTTTTTCGTCTAATAACATTCCTAAGAACCGAGTTTCTTAAACAAATTATATAGGTGTATTTTGTAGAAGGAGGATTGGATATTTTTGGGTTTTCTTCACGAATGGAGAAAATAACATTCCTACAGTTTTCTTCGTCGAGATTTTAAATCCACATTTGTCTGCCCAGTTCCCAGTTTCATCTAGATTGGTTTAGATGTTGCTTATGATGTCGTGGTTTTCTGGATTTCCAGGTCTCCAGATTCCGCTATCGTCTGCAAATTGGGATAGGTCTAGTTGATTCTGATT
Source organism: Megalonaias nervosa (assembly GCA_016617855.1). Lineage (NCBI taxonomy): Eukaryota > Metazoa > Mollusca > Bivalvia > Unionida > Unionidae > Megalonaias > Megalonaias nervosa. The sequence goes on along the minus strand of JAECUM010025168.1, from coordinate 205,216 downwards.
GATCGTTTTGCCCAAATCATTTATCATGATAGTAAACAGCGTAGGGCTTATTACACTTCCTTGTTGGGGTTCCATTTCCCAAGTTGTAAGTTTCTGAGTATTCGTCTTCTATTCTTGTTTTGATTTGTCTCCCTGTAAGAAAGTTTGCTATCCATTGATGCATTAAACCTGTTATTCCGTATTGATTTCGTTTTGCAATTATTCCTTTTGTCCAGACTAGGTCAAATGCTTTTTCCAAGTCAAGAAATATTGCAATTAGATGCCTGTCTCTGTTACGTTTGGCGTTAAAGGCAAATTGTAAAGATATCATTCAGTGGTGACCTGTTTCTGTCGACTGCTTGATCTTCGAAAATTTGGGGGAATTTTGTTTCTAAAGTTATACGTTCTTTAGAAATTTGCTAGAGTGATTTTTGTTACTGCTCATGTCTGCAAAGTGTTTGGTGGTCATATTTGCTTTTATCTTTATCAGTGACCGCCCCTGGGATTATTGGGAAGGTTTTTGTTGATTTGCCTTTAATTGTTTTGATTTTATCCCATACCTGTTTTGCACTGCTTTTATAATTGAGTGACGAGCAGTATTTACGCCATGATTCTAGTTTGGCTTCCTTAATTATTTTTGGCAGCTGTTTCTTTCTGTTTATATATTAAGAAGTCCGAGTTCAATTTGGTGTGTTTAAAGGGGTTGAGTGCTTTTTTTTTGTCAGTTATGGTTTGTTTACATTTTTCAGTCCACCATGGCATTGGTGTTTTGGTTCCTTTACCACTTGTTTTGGTACGGTTTGGTTTGCGGTTTCGGTAATAGTTCTAATAATGTTTTCATAATATTGGTCGGTATCAGTATTCTTAACGTTATACGAGGTAATATTGGTTAGTATGGTGCGAAAGATTCCCAGTCTGCTTTGTCATATTTCCATATTGGTAAGGAATTCGGGGTTTTCCTTAGCATTTGGTTGTGAATGGCGATTGATATTGGAAAGTGGTCACTACCTAATGTATTATTTTGCAAGACTTCCCAGTCAATTGTTAGGGCTAATCTTGGTGTACCTATAGTCAAGTCAATAGCTGTTAGTTTGCCGCTCCTTGGGTCAAGTATGGTATGGGTTCCGTTATTAAGTATTGTTAGTTTATTTTTCTTGACCCATTGTTCTATAATTTTGCCTTTTTAGTCCTGATATGTACCTCCACAGATCTCACTATGGGCATTGAAGTCACCGCAAATTAGGATATCTGTATCTAATTTATTTATAGTTCTCCTATAGTCTTGTATTGAGTTTGGGTGATTACCTCCTGGGTCGTAGAAGATCATTATATACAATTTTTTATGGTTCATATTAATGTGTATAATTTGAGTTTCTATCGAGTTGTTTGGTATTTTTAGATGGGACTGATACTACATCAGGCATGGAGTCATGGATAAATATAGATAGCCCACCTCCTTTTTTATTGTTTGATCTATGTCAGAAGAATTCTCTGTTGTAGCATGGAACTTTTGGAGTGAATTTAATTTCTTCGTTTAGATGGGTTTCTTGCAGGCATATATAATGTCGGGCTTTCTAATCGTTTCATTTAATACGATTATCAATTCGGGATGGTTTTTAATAAAGCCTCGACAATTCCACTGCCAAATTACTATATTGTCTTTGTCGCCTTCTGATCTCCGTGTTTAATCGAGTAATGATCTTAATTGGATGTTTGAGAAAAAATCAGCTAGTTCTGTTAGCAGTAGAAATAATTTCTATCTTGGTATTTGATTATTATTTTTTATTTGCAGTATTCCCGTTACAACTGCATTGATATAATGTGTTATTCCGGTTAGTTCTAGGAATGAATCTGAATTAATGCTCAAGATTTCATTATTAAGGACCCTATTACCATTGTCATTGCTTTTAATATTTGTATGGGTCCGTGGTTGGGGGTTGGATTCCACTGCATTGCTTGTTGTTTTGCTTCTACAATATAGTTCCATGTTATCTATTGCATTGTTGTTTTCGTGATGTTCCTGGTTACTATTGATGTTTATATCTTCGAACTTGGTGCTTTTGTTATTACTTACTCGTCCTTTAAGTTCTTCTCACTCCAGAGTTTGGTATTTGATCCAACTTCTTTCTTCTTAATATATTCATTGCCTTTGAATTGTTCTTCTTGGCTTTTCTTATGCTTGTCCTGTTTGACTTGCTTGTGTGAATCCTCAGTGTTACTAATATTTCTATGACGGCTTTGGCTAGTTACTGGTTCTTGTTTTGTTAGCTCTCAATTGTTGCATCCTTTTATCAGTAATTTTGCTTCCTGATAAGTTATAGATTTATCGTCCATAAGTCTAATGGTTTCTCTTTCCATGGTGGTGTAGATGCATTCTTCTGATTTTTGGTGCACGGTTCCCTTGACAATTGACGCATCTTTGTACCATTCAGTTACACTTTCCTCAGTGTTCTTCTCCGCATTGATTTCATCTAGCCTTGCTTCTGCATTTAGAGGTAAAGTGTCCCCACCTTTTGCAATTATTGCAGAATCTTGGTTTGTTTTGGTATTTCTCCAATTTAAAGGATTGGCCGTTTGTTCCTAACCTTAGTAATAATGGAGGCGGTCCGTTAAATTCAAGTAGAACCGTGTGTGTTTTAATCCCTTTCCCATTTTTTAATTTAATGGTGCTTTGGCTGTTGCTCCCATAATGGACTAATTCTTCTCCTAGGTCTTCGATAGTTTTGTATTTGTGATTTCCTTGTAGTTTTAGGATTGCTTTGAATCCGGTTTTCTTTGTCTTGTTGTCTCTTTAGATGCTTCTTTGACTCTTGATGTTATGTTTTGATTTCTCTTGCTGATGCAATCGTGCCTTGTAATGCTTACATGGATTCCTCCAATGTTTGTGATTTCCATGTACTTAGCTAATTGATTTGCTGTACTACATCAAATTATTATGTAGTTGGTTTTGGGTTTGATGATTTTAAACTCACCTATGTGATGTTTGTTTAGTTCACTAATTAAACTTCTGTTGCTAATGTTTACGAGTTTGGAGATTTACTGTTGATGAACAGTGTTAACTCAGTTGGATGGTATTTGTTCGGTCTTATTTCTCTTCCTTCCTTCTTTTCCTTCTTTCTGCTTGGTTTTCTCCTTAGTCCTTTGTGGTTCTGTTCTTGTTGTATTCTTTTGTTTCTTTCCTTTGACTTGTTTAACTTCTTTCTTGCTACTGGTTGGGACCTCTACTGGTCGTTTTGATAACTTGCTGATACCTTTGACTGATTGTCGGTACGTCGTATCATCTTCATGACAGGCATCACTCAATGTTGAGGAGTTCGCAACGGACTCAATCGTGACAGTTCTTGCTTGGGTAAATCCAGTAAACTCTGTAACATTCACGATCTCTCTTGGACTCTGATTTTGGGAGAAGGTACCTCTTTAGCAGCTGCCGCTGCGGCTAAAGATGAGGAGGAGGAAGATGTCGTCGCCGACGGAGAAGTTCCTTCAGACACGGGTTTCCAATTTTTCATTAAATTAGGAAAGAGGGGTGTCAAATTGGGTTTGGCAGGCATCACCAGCAACGGCGAAGTGGAGGAAGCTGCTGCTGCTGGAGATACTGTCACCGCAGGTCGTGGTTTGGGAAAGTAAGGTTTCGTCCGGGCATCACTGCCTCTTGCGGGTATAAGCTATTTTCTTGGGACTTTTCTTTTTCTGAGGCTGTGACCCGTTCTTGAAACCACTGCTCTTTTTCTTCTTGGAACGTTTTTGTTGGCGATAGGCTTCGTTCTTGAGGATAGCTGCTGGGGCATTTGGATCCCATTTAAAGAGGGAACGAATGATGACATCTCCTAGAAAACCGCTACCTCCAGGTTTCAAAGTGATTTGCTTTTTGGTTTGGGTGTCGATTCGGGGATCTGTCAATTGCGACAAGGCTACTTTGTGTTTGTCAAAAATGCGTCTGGTTTGATGTGGGATGTGAATGGTACTTTGAAATAACTGACGTGCTGTCACCGTAAACCATCGTAAGACTTCTTTGAGACTAGCTTCTACGACACAAGCACGTATTTGTGGATTTTTTCGCGACTGATGCCGTACAAGAGACGAATCAATTTGACTGGAAGATGAGACTGAAGGGATGTCATGTTGACGATGTGTGAAACAAACCAGAAGTGTCGCAAGTTTTTATAGTTTATTTTTTTTTCACACCGACGGGGACGTGTACACGACAGGCCCTCTGTCTTGGCACCAGTTGTGAAACAGATGGGTACGAAATCGCAAATAATCGAGGGGTGGGGATGGGGAGGTTTGAAATCGACGAGTAGATAGACGTAAGGTGTTTGAGTGACATCGTCGTACGCATGAGTCAGCCAAGGAGTTCCTAACTGTTTGGCTAACACTTGCACTTGTGATTTACCTCTGGGACTTTAAAACAACACCACGTAATGAGCATTGAGACTGATGGTGTGATGGGCTTTACTTTGTTGAAACAAATTTTGGGCGATGTAAATGACACTGGCATTACGATGATGCCCTTTACGCGTAAATCACAGTTTAATTTCTTCTTCGTCTTCACCTAACATGTCGTCGAAGATGGCAGATGTGTTTGACTGGTGTCAGACACGATCCCGTCGTCTTGGCCAGGAATGCCTTCCACAAAAACGATGGATTCTCCTTGACTTTCTCGCAGGATGTACGCCGATTGCCACTCTTTGTAACACCACAAGATGCGGTGAGGTGGACGATCGATCAAATGACTTTTGTGTTCGATCAAACGTTTGACAAATTCGGTTTTGCCTGAACCACTCAGTCCAGCAATTAACATGTTGAAGGGATGGCGACGATACAGAGCCTCCTGACTGGAACGATCTAACTTTTCGTCGATGACTTTCCAAGTCGAGAAAAAGGTAAAAGAGGAAGATGTAGCCATAGCGAAGGTGTTCCCAATTTTGAAACAAACACAGACAAGACAAGAGATTTTATACTTTTTCAGGACACGTGTATTCAAAAATTTAAAGTCAAGATACCTGTCATCATTGTCAAGAGAAAGGACATTGGTCTTCCGACTGCCCTCAAAATTCTTACTGTGAATATCAATGGTATTAATGAAAAGACAGATGAATTAATTCGCCTATCTAAAAATTATGATATTATACTTGTACAAGAAACCCATAATACGTCTAAAGTAACAATACAAAAACTAGAGGAAAAGCTCGACGCACTAGTTTTTGTAAACGAGCATAACTCAGAGATTAAATCTGGGGTAGCTTCGATCATTAGATGTAACGCCAAGGGATTAAACCTTGAAGTAAAGGTTACGCCCCCTGAATTGAAGGGTCGATACCTACATATACAAATTAACAACTGGAATATAGTAAATGTTTACGTCCCTACAGGTATGAATATTTAAAAAAAAACAATTTTATTTCATTTTTAACATCACACTTGCAAAAACACTTACTAGAAACATGTCTAGTAGGTGGCGATTTCAATTGGATTGAAACTGGCCAGGATAGATATGGAGGTATGTCATATTCAGACACAGTGGCAAGCCAATACGTTAAAACTTTTAAGAATACTAACAACTTGATTGATATATATATAGATATTTAAATAAGGATAAGGTAGAATTTACACATATGTACTCCCAAACAAAAGGAAGTCAATTAGATAAATTTTATATATCAGAAACATGCACAGCAAATGTTAATAATTGTATAATATAATAGAGAAAATCTCTGACCATAAACTTGTAGAAATTAATTTATGCATGAAAAACCTGACCAAATGGGGTCAGGGAGTATGGAAGCTAAATGGTGCTCACCTAAACCATAAGGATTATGTGGTCACTGTTCAGCACTACCTTTTAGATTTTATGGAAAACGAGCAGCCGGATATTTTAATAGAGTGGGAGGGATTAAAGAAAGTGATTGCAAAGATTTCGAAATAACATAGTACCAATAATAAAATGTATAGGGACTTGATTTATAGTGAATATACTAAAGTACAAAACCAAGGCGGGGCCAAAACAAAAGAAGAAAATAATGAAGAAGAATATGCAAAAATAGAAATGAATATCACACATGGAATTAAAATAAGAGCTGGAAAATATGACGATTTATACACAAAAGGGAGAGGAGTATATAGGAGAAATGAATTAAAAAGGGGGAAAGATAAAAAGATTGATAAATTAAAAATAAATAACAAAGTAGTGTTACGTATATGTAATTAAATTGCTTTTTTGTTAGTTTTAAATTCTTTTTTATTTTATTTTTGTTTCATTACATTTTATTATAATGATAATTTTCACGTGATTTGACTATTTTCGAAAAATCATTTCTCTGTTTTAACCTGATTTGAACGTAAAAGGTATTACATTATCAGTATTTTTAGCTCACCTTGGTTTGAGACGTTTTGTAAACACTAAGCGAATATGAGTGGCTATTACCAAGGTCATGTTCGGCCCACGTGTTAGCTGAATTGTAAACAGCCTTTCTTTTTTAATTTATTCCAGTGTGGGAATCTGATTTTAGATAGGGCTATTCTAGCATACGTGTAAAATAGCATTTTTTTTTTTTTTTTTACTGCGATGTTCAAATTAGTGATCACGTCGCCTCATCACGTGAGCCACCATGTGATCTAAAATCGTGGTTTAAAACAGACGTTTCTAGTAGATTTAGGCAGTTGTATTTTAAACCTTGAGGGCTCAAGAGGTTTTTATTGTTGTTGCCAGTTTGTTCTGAAGTTCATCAATTTTTTGGGATTTATTAATTCATATTCTCTAGAAAACAAAACAAGTGCTTTTCTTTATGAAAATTCTGGGACAAAGACTTTTAGTGGAAATTTATTCTGGAATTCTAAACAGAACATTATAAATTGTGATTCAACGAGGAGCTGTTGCCATCAGTAAAACGACCTCATCTGACGTCATCGCCTTCCATATTGGAACTTCACTGAGATTCGAACCTGGATTCAGTTAGAACTGTTTAGTGATAGGACTTACATTTTTCAATTCTAAGATTAAATTTTGGATTATATTCACAAACCATAAGTCCTATTTCATATTTTTATCTTGTTTTCTAGGGAAATAAATTATTTTGTTAAATTTACAAAGCTTGTTGAATTCACTCTTTTCTTTTGTTACATTTGTACGAGCCTATACGTAACAGTAGTAACCAACAAAAGAGAGATTTTAAACGGACTACAAGATTATTATAAGAAGCTATATGCTTCACAACATATTGATCCAGATATTATGGAACAATATATTAATAACACAAATTTATGGAAAATTACGAGTGATGTTCGTGAATTGTGCGACGGATTAATCACTATTGATGAAATCCGAAGCGCAATACAAAGTTTTAAAAAGTGTAAGGCGCCAGGTTCTGATGGGCATACAAATGATTTTTACATTAAGTTTCAAACCACTTAGGTCCATTGCTCGAACTTCTGTGCAATAATATCCTCTTCATGGGAGAAATGCCCAAATCTATGAAAAATGATATTATCACCCTTTTATATAAAGGGAAAGGAGAAAGAAGACATCAGAAACTGGAGACCAACCACTTTATTGAATACAGATTATAAAATTCTCAGTAAAATTATAACAAATAGAATAAGAACTTGTATTGGATCTATAGTTGATCCAAATCAAAGTTGCGGAGGTAAAGGCCGTACCATTTTAAATAACTCTCTCTCTCTCTCCAATGGCTCCATCATTAGTTTGATGGAGCACAGGGGGAGAGGGGAGCCATCCTACTTTCGGTCAAGAGAAAGCTTTTGATTGAATCGAGCACGGTTTCATTATAAAAGTTTTTTTTTAAAAATGTGGCTTTGGTGAAAACTGTATTGGTTGGATCCAAGCAATGTATAACAGTATCTCATCCAGAGTTACCGTTAATGGGGCACCGACAGGAGACGTCCCTGTAGAGAGATACGTGAGGCAGGAATCTCCCCTGTCAATGCTCCTATATGTTATAGCGCTTGAAGCACTAAATAAATATATTGCGAACAGTGAAAATATACAAGGAATTAGGATTCCTGATATGGCGAAGGAATTTTAAACCCTTCTTCATGCGGACGGTTATTCTAATTTTATTCGGAATGATTCTTCATTCCACCACTTACAAATAGAATTTCATAATTTTGGCAAAGCCTAAGGCTCTGCCATTAATCATGAAAAGACCTAGATACTTTTAATCAGTAATTGGAGGGGAACCACCCTGGGTTGCCAATGGAAAAGACTCCATAGGCCTTAACTATAAATACCTCTTAAATAAAATTGAGGAACAAATAGAAAGATGGCTATATGTTCCACTAAACTTAATGGAACGTATACAAGTATACGGGTATAAATGTGTGTATATATATATATATATATATATATATATATATATATATATATATATATATATATATATATATATATACAAAAATAAATTATATACCCAGACAATTGATTTGAATGAATCCATGTTAAATTCTTTGCAAGAAAAAATTATCCATTTCATATGAAACCAAAGAATACATTATCTTCCCAAAAAGTTGTTATATAAACCGAAAAGCGAGGGAGGACTTGGAATTCCACACCTACGCAATAAACAAACGTCATATGTTATTAACATACTAAGAAGTTTACACAAAACATTCCAATATCCATGTGAAGCAATACAGGTGTTTTTCTACGGATATTTGTGTAAACAATTTGAATTTATATATAAAAATAACAAGTTAACCAAATGTTTGGAACTGCCACTCAAGTATAAAAGAATGAGCAATATAATATATAAGTAGAGACATTAAAAAATACTGAGAAGAAGAGAAAAATTACAACATTTATTTAAAACTGAATGAAAATTTGTTTAAAAACATTAGAATGCCTGTAGAGGTTAAAAAATCCCTCACTAAATTGGAAAAACATTTGGAGAAGATCAGAAGGCATCCATTCACCATCCAATCAAACAATGATGTTTCTGTTTCTGCATGACGCCTGGATGACTGGAGAGAAAGCCTTTAATAGATATATCATCCACCTTATCCCTCTGTGTCATCTATGTGGGCAAAATGTAGACTCCAAACAACACTTGATACTCCACTGCCCCCAAACGGCATCTGCAAGAGACACAATAAAAGAAGAAATCTTTAAAAAAAAAAAAAAACAAGGAGGAGTAGAATACAGCCAGTTTTTATATCCAAACAAAATTTGTGATAATGAAATATATAAGGATTTAACAATATACATCACAAATATTATAAAATCTAAGAGAAGAGACTTGTTTTGAGTTTAATTACCCGTGAAGGGATAAAAACTATGGAGGTGGGAGGGAGGGACGGGTGGAGGATGGACTCTTATTTACCACCTACATAGGCGTGGTTCCAGCCAGTGCGCGGGCCAGGTCCAGTACCTCACACTTTCCCAAGACCACCCTCTCCACCTTCATACAATGATCTAAAATGTTTCATTACATTATACTATGTTTTTAAACAAAAATGAAATTTGTGATTTTAACGATACTCATCACAAATAATATAAAATTTAAGAGACTTACTTTGAAGTCCAACTGTATTAGGACTAAATGAAAAAGTATGGAGTCGGAATGGAGGGACGGGTGGGGGATGGACATTGGTTTACCACCTACACAGGGGTGGTTCCGGCCAGTGCGCGGGCCAAGTCCAGTCCCTCATGCCGTCCTGATACCCCCTCTCCACTTTCATACATTGACCTAAAGATGTATATTAGATATAGGAAACATGCTTAGGCTGGCACAGGGATCCATAAGAGGCAATATTATGCTTCATGTATACAGTAAGAGGAGAGAGGCAGGGGACGGGTTAGTCCTACAATGTAAGACATAGCACATGTTGTTTTTGTTTAAGTGCCATGTCTTACTACCCAAATAAAGGCCTTGCATAGCCTGTTCCAATGTCGGTTGACATCGGAACGAGTAGTCAAAGTTTCAGGAACATTTCACACACTTGGCAGCCTATATCGACACTCTTCCACTAATGTATGTGTAATTAATATACTTACTCTGCTGTCTTTATCCTGGTGGAATCAAAATATGACACTAGCAAATGGACGCATTTTCATGTTCCGTTGACATACATTTGAATTTGTTGCAATGCGACGGTAGTCGAGGTACACTGAAGTATGTTCATGTAGGTTCATATGTGGGATATGGTTCTTGAACGAAACGAAACGTTGCTTACAGTTCCAATAGGCATAATATATTTTTATTCGTTTCGTTAAAGAATAATATTTCAACTTAACCCGATTTCGGCATTCTCAGCTTTCATCGCTTTCCAGCCAACTGAAATGTAGGCCAACGAAACTTTGAAAACAGGTCCATTTCTCTTGTGAGAATTTGAATTTATTAGAGAAAAGTCCTCAGGGTAAGTACAGTCTGACAAAAACATTATAACTTTACTTTGTAGAAAAGCATCGTTATTGGTTGAGCGTTGTGTGTGATATTCCTGAAAATTTGACTTTTGTTACACTGTTAGTCGACATCAAAATACACTACACAGCACCGTTAGTTAGGCGGTAAGACCCATTACTCCCTGATGGGTCTTACATGGTAGGACTTCACCGTCCCCACTTCTTATTTGTTAAATTTATTTCTTCTCGCAATAAGGAGGCAGACCATATCAATATTAAGTTAGCAATAAGATAAAATAGAATACTAACTATTAACACATTACTATCTCATAGAATTTTTCTTAATCTTAACCATAATATGCACACCAACGTTAACATAATGGGACAGGGCATTGACCGAACTGAGTAAGGAGCGCATGATGGTGTGATGCCAATGCTATGCGGCTAATACGAGGTGGTACGGGTTACAACTGATCTCCCCAAAGGGGCGGTCAATAAAAAAGAACATAACGAGCACAAAAACACTGGGGAAAAAAATAAATAATTACTAACAACTATGAGATGGTAAATAACACAAATAACATACACTCATCCAATTTATTTTATTTATTTTTTTTTTATTTTTTTTTATTTTTTTTATTTTTTTATTTTTTTCAATTTCTCTATAATAAATAAAGAAACAGGCAGGCAAATATGGTATTGGAAAAGGTGACTACCTATATTAAGAGGAGTCCTATCCCCCGCCAAATAATATTTTATTTTATTTTTTAGATAGCCCTTCTAAACAAAGACAACTCGACTGAAGATTTGATCCTTATCAATGCCAACCGAACAATAATACATGGATTACATACAAAACATTATAGCAACACACATAAAGCAGATACCAAACACTACTGATCCCTGGCAAGGATCACTGATTAAAGTAAGGCTCATTAAACCAGCCTGGGTTTACAAAATGAGCCTATATATAAGCATTAGTTTAGGATGGTGCAAAAAACCCTAACCAAAATTCCATAAAGTTCTGACAAAATTCTATTTGATTTTTCACAATGCACAATACCACAAATAATGGGAATCAACATACAGATATAAAATCATTTAACCTTTCAGCAATAGGGAGTCCTTCTATGATGGAAACTGAGAGGGACCGCACCAATAACAGACTATCCCATGTATGTGAAATCATCATGGAATGTCACGATGATCACAGATACGACCATTTGGTAACAAAGGATCTATGTGGAGAGGCAAGGTTGCCTGCAGCGAGCCTTAATCTACGGTCCGGATGTCAGATGAAGTTGAGGAAGAGAAGAAGACCTGTGCGATGTTCCCTATGTTAACTCAGTGGTGTTTACAAATCCCCAAAGGCCCTTTTCATGGCCATTCCATTGCCTCGAAAAGATTTCTACTCTATTGCCAAAAAATGTTGTCTTTCTATTGTATAGGTCTTTGTTTTTATATGTATATGTAAGTGTATGTCTTTGTCTATATTGTGTTTGCCCATGTTCAATTTCTGTTCGGGTCTAGACAGGCCCACCATGTTCAATTCCCGTTTGGGTCAAGACAGTTCCACGATATTCAATTCCAGTTTGGGTCTCAGTAGTCCCATTGGAGCTCATTACTACTCGTGTCCCAAAGCAGTATGCATTTTCCTCCATACAGTTTGCTGTTGCAGATTATTATGAATTGCAGCAATTGTTGAGGCATATCTTATGCATCCTTTGATTATTGGATAGTAATCATAGCTTAATGTTATTCGTTTAAGGAAGACATTCAAAGGTTTTCTTCTGGTCAAGTGACAGAGCTTGGCGTCAAGGGCATGGCTTTTGTTTTCTATTAGTTGAATTCCACTGTTCAGTGTAATCATTCCGCGATGCAAGCTGGACACCATCTTGATAATACGGGTATGAGTAAAATTGATTCAAATTACAAGCGATGCGAACTTCCAGTCCATCATAATACACAGAGATAATTTTCAATCACTAAGCTTGACTAACCTCTTGAGCTTCTAGTCTTTTGTTCCATCTAGGATCCCCAACTGGGGTTATAGTCGACCGTGAATTTGAATGAATCGAAGCGACGCCCCATTCAGTTTGACCTAAGAAAGTAAACTGGATACTGTCCCTTAAAATGATCAGGGACTTTCTAATACTTGGGTTTGTTGATTTAAGAAACTGAAAAACACAAAGTGATGGATTGAAGTTTACAGAAATAATCGGTAAAAAGACACATAATTTTTTAAATAAATTATAACAGTAAGGAAACCCCTGTTACGCTAACAAAAACAGTATCTAATGAATCTGTAGAGCTATCCGAAAAGTCCAGTTCCAGATACAAATTAATTACACAAATTAAACATGACAAAACTAAACAAACTGAACATAAGAAATAGTTAACTGATTAACCTACATACACTAGCAGGCCTGAGGAAGGTTTTACCAAAAAACAATGGTCTAGAGGGTTTCTTTAATGAAAGAGTATAAGTCTAGTGCCCTGTGCGGGTTTTTTCATACAAATTTGAAGAGCAGTTCACAAGATTTTTTCTTTTCTGATAACAGCTATTTTTGAAGATCAGTGGCTCACGTGGTCTTGTACTTTCCTGTCACAATAACTATTTTGAGGACTAGTAGTTTAAGGTTTTCCATAAAAATTTGGAGGATAAGAATTGGGGTTAGTCTTGCGGAAACTGTTTAGAGAGGATGAAAACTAGTTAATCAGTTTAAACTGAATAAGACAGAATAAGTGGCCTAGGTTTTCAATATTACTAAGGTTTGATATGTCCATACAGGCTGTATTAACGGCAAATGTTGACATTTCCATACAGAGTGCATTACGTTCCACGTAGCAGCAATGTTTCACATTTCCATACAAGCTGCATTAAGTGTCAAGCAGCAGCAAGTTTTGGCTTGTCAAAACAAAAGTTTTGAGATAGAGGTATGAAAATTGCGAAAATATATATTTGTCACGCTATTTATGTAAAGAATATTTGAGTATTTTGTGACCCTTTCTCGTGAAGATGTGTTGTGAATATTATTTGATGCTTGGTTGTAATAATAATAATAATAATAATAATAATAATGGTTGTTTTCGATTTAACGCCATTGCTTATTGCAACATAGGCTGTACATGGCAGCCAGTATAACTGGTGGAGGGAGAACCCGGGAAAACCCCGGTAAGAACGAGCGAACCACAGGAAGCTATTGGCAAGATTACTAACAGATCTATTTTGACCGAACCCGAGACTGAGACTCACGCGGACAGAGGCGAGATGGCAGTGATCAGTAAAGGCGAGCGCTTTAGACCTCTCTGCCACCGGGATCCGTAATAATAGGAATGTAAATAAGGAAGTATTAGCATTATATTTCATTATTGTAACAGTCGGAGTTTAACAGTCTTTACCGTGATTGATGAAAGTTCTCGAAACACTATCATCAACAACATATAAGACCACCAGAATTAATACATTACACAACTGATTTTTGTTATTCAGCAAGTGCATTTTTCAAATAGGAAGAAAAATAATGACCGAAAAAAATATAATGGTTGCTGGAACTATCAGCTGATTACGGTACATACAATGTGTACATATACGTCTGACCTACTGACGATTACATAGGACGCATTTACTAATTTTTCGCATGATAAAGAGAAGTTTTATAGATTTGGGGTGTTTGAGGAGATCATATTCGATAACCGGAGATGATATTTAATAGATGTCATCGATACTTATATAAAATACTGGGCTTTATTTGATCCATCACATGTAGCTTTCGTAGGTCGAGATGTTTATAATTAGCTGAGCATGCGCATGAGCATGAAAAAAGCAAAAGAGAACTGGATAGAAGAATAGCCGAAAGACATTGAGGGAAACTTGAAAAGGAACAACAGCAAGAAAGCGTACCAGTTGGTCAAAGATCTAACAAGCACAAAACAACGGCGAGTTACCTTCTTACAGGCCAAAGCCGGAAACTGCCTCACAGAAGATAAAGACATTCTGAAAAGACGGACAGAGTACTACGAAGAACTTTACAACCACCAACCTATAATAGATCCAGATGTACTGAACGTCCCTCCAGCAACTAACAACGACAACCACCCTATCCTACGGGATGAAGTAGAAGCAGCAGTGAGATCGTTGAAAAAGAGGAAGTCGGCAGGAGTGGACAACATCCCAGTAGAACTGGTCCAAGCAGACGGAGAAGCAATGATTAGCGCTCTCACAAACATATGCAACAAGATCTGGCTAACAGGAGAATGGCCATCGCCGTGGACAAAATCACTGATCATCACCCTCCCCAAGAAAGGCAATTTACAACAGTGTCAAAACCACCGTGCAATCAGTCTTATAAGCCATCCAAGCAAAGTCTTGTTGAGGATACTGCTAAACAGACTAAAGCCACAGACTGAAAAGATCATTGCCGAGGAGCAGGCAGGTTTCAGAGCAGGGTGCAGCACAACAGAGCAGATCTTCAACCTCAGGATATTGTGTGAGAAGTACCTCCAACACCAACAAGATCTGTACCACGTCTTCGTGGATTTCAAGAAGGCATTTGACAGGATATGGCATGCAGCCTTGTGGGCGACTATGAGACTGTACAACATCAATGCCAACCTCATCACAGTAACAGAGCACCTGTATGACAAGGCCACCAGTGCAATATACTTCAACGGCAACATAGGGAACTGGTTCAGAACGACAGTCGGAGTCAGACAAGGCTGTCTGCTCTCTCCCACACTATTCAACATCTTTCTGGAGAGAATCATGGCTGACGCGCTTGAAAAGCATGAAGGGACAGTCAGCATCGGAGGCAGAACAATCACCAACTTACGTTTTGCCGACGACATTGATGGACTGGCAGGAAATGAACAAGAAATAGCTAGCTTAGTAGAGAGCCTCGACAATACCTCCGCAGCCTACGGCATGGAAATCAGTGCAGAGAAGACCAAACTGATGACCAACAACACCAAGGACATCAGTACTGACATCAGGGTCCAAGGTACGAAGCTAGAAACAGTCCACAGCTTCAAGTATTTGGGGGGAATTGTAACAGATGAAGGATCAAAGCCTAACGTACCCTCCAGGATTGAGCAGACAACAGCAGCGCTGACAAAACTGAAGCCCATCTGGAACGACAAGAACATTGCATTCAGTTCAAAGGTCAGACTGATGCACTCACTGGTTATCTCCATATTTCTCTACGCCTGTGAATCATGGACCATAACAGCTGACTTAGAGAAAAGGATACAAGCCACAGAGATGAGATGCTTCCGAAAGATCCTCGGCGTCTCATACAAAGACCGTGTCACCAATGAAGAAATACGGCAAAGGATCAGACAAGCCGTTGGGCCTCACGAAGACCTCCTGAGCACAGTGATAAAACGTAAACTGCAGTGGTATGGCCATGTCTCACGATCATCAGGACTTGCCAAGACAATCCTGCAAGGCACTGTACAGGGAAGAAGAAAGAGAGGCAGGCAGAGAAAGAGGTGGGAAGACAACATTCGAGAGTGGACAGGCTTGACATTGAGCGACTCAATGAGAAAGACGGAAAATCGAGAGGAATGGAGGAAGCTGATTGTTCGGTCTTGTGTGGTGCCCCAACGGTCTACCAGACTACGGGACTGATGATAATGATGATGAGCATGCGCAAGGTAGGTCCAGTATAGTACACCCGTACGGAAAGCGATACGAGTTAGCAAATTACGGTTCAGCAATGGATTTTTGATACATGTTTGCGTTCGTCGGGCAAACATAATCTTCCCCCCCCCACACACACACACACACCACATCCAAGATTAAGTAGTCGTCAGTTAGGATCCGTCTAAGGGACACAATTCTTTTCTGTCGAGACAGTCACAGGATAAGTTGTCTCCCTTGATCTACTGCAGTTATCTTAACTAAAAATCAATATTATCTACTAGAATCCTAAGTGATAAAAGTCGTTTTCTGCCCAAGATCGTGTGTTATACGAATAAAGACAATCTTCTCAGGATATGTGAGAAAGCTTGCCAGTAGCTTCTCGTGGGTCGGTGGTTCTTTCCGCGGATTTCCCGGTTTCTTCCTCCACCATTAATACTGGCCGCCATGTATAGCCTATCGTGTGCTGAAAAATGGCGTTAAGCCCCACAACAACAACAACAACAACAACAACAATCTTCTCAATAGTACCCCCCCCCCTTTTTTTTTCACAGCCAGTAAGCAATAATAAGCTGAGTAGGAGTCAAGTCACACAGATACAGAAAGTTGGCGATATTTTCCCCTGTATATCAGTGACAGCAAGCAAGGATAAGGTCAACCGTGTGAGAAGGATACCCAAATTCCAGATCTGATGCCAAAGTTTGCATCTTCATCATTGTGACGCGTTTCCGTGAATCTAGGTGATTGCTGAATATTCAGTTTATTGCTGTATAACGTATTTGAATCTTGCATCTTGAATAAATATGTTTAGTATGCATACAAAAGTCTGACTCTGTCATGCTTTTAATCAAGTTTTTATTGCATAAGGTATCTTTAGCAAATAAAATGTCAGTGGTGTCTAGGGTTGTCGTATCAAAAAGTGATAGAGAAATAAAGTACGTAACGACCAAGAACCGCTACATTATATATATATATATATATATATATATATATATATATATATATATATATATATATATATATATATATATATATATATATATATATATCCTATACTTGCATATTACAGCCATCTAGTCCACTAGTCCATGATCCTGGTGACAGTCGAGACCCGATATATAGTAATTATAATGCATTGACTTAAATTACTTTTTGCGAATCTTACAATAATTATTACACCAATCAAGCGGAAGATAAATAAAAACACATAAAAACATATAAAGATCAGATTGGCAGAGAAACACACAGGCAGATAGATAAGCAATAGAAACATTCAAAGCAAAATAGTTTCATTGTGAAAAAACAAATCATTTCTTCATCATATATCCGATGGACATTTTAGTATTAACACAGATTATTTCTTCTCTCCATGTTAGCTGATTTTTTATCAATTAAACAACTACATACAATAACTACACCTTTCCCTTTTTCATAACATAAGAGGTTTTTCGACTGTGTCTTGTACAGAGTAATAAACCACTTAAAACCGGGCTGTTATAGGACGAGTAAACATTATAAGTACGTAACATACACGTTCTGAAATACCAGTTGGTACTTGAATCGTAAAGTGTGCATTGATTCGACGACGACTGTCAGCTAAAACTAAAATTGTAAAATGTTTAGTTTGCTCTTATTTTAAGATTTGTAGGTGCTTGAATCGGTATGAAAAATAATAATTTACTGCTATCCAACTTGATCATGTTCAAATAATTTAGACCCATCACTGAATAATATATAGCTTTGAACTTGATGTAAAGTGTATTTTAGTAGCATGCTTAATGTACTTTGTTTGCATTCATAAATCTTTACGTTAGTTTCGTTTTAAATGAAGAAAATAATAACCGGACAAAGTTTTCACATGCCGGAGAAACAGGGGGATAACATGATCTCAGTTATAAATATGCCAAAGTACTTATCCTTCCTTTTTGATCATGAAAAGCCACAACTGCATTTTCTGCTAAATCGCAAGGATATATATATAAATATCCTTTAGAACAAAATACAAAATATCCATAACAAAACAACATTGCATGTATGCAAACTTATGAAGAAATATAGGTTTCGAATTTTTGGATTTAATGGGAATACAGCGAAGATAAGGAATAAACTTTAAGATCGAAATAAACTTCATAAGAATTTGTTCGGCCAATACCATTCCGGCAATACCCAACTTGGAATTGTTCTGGTTTTCTCGGCTAGAGCTACATGGCGATATGAATGATATAGCCGTCCCATTTCGGGTAATAGGAAGTACTAATCACTATCCGTTTGATCCAGGGATATTAATTAAAGCCCAGTTTCTCCGTTTCTGTAAAAGAGAGAGAGAGAGAGAGAGAGAGAGAGAGAGAGAGAGAGAGAGAGAGAGAGAGAGAGAGAGATGAATTGTAAAAATATTTTAGATATAAAATGCCGTGTGACATCACCGTTTATGTCAAGTTTGCTATGATAACGTTCTTATGCCAAAAAAAAAAAAATAATAATAAAAAAAAAGAACCAAAACCATGCATGTGTATTAAAGATCAGTAAAAATTATCGAGTTTGTGTACAAAATAATATCAATAATTTCAGAAAATTTGCTTTGAAGAAGAAACAATTTTCTCAGAACTCAGCAAAGTGTTTGATCCTTAGCTGTTTTCGTTGTTCTAAAATATAACTATTTTGGGGGATAATGAATATTTTCACAACGCATTTTTGCACGCACATTTGGCATCGTCTTTCGTGTCTAAGGAAATTTATCCATTGTCTCTCCCTATACGTAAGCAATGATTGCATTTCAAAACTGTATCATATTCCCTTATATTCGTTTTCATAATCCAGTATGCAGTTATATAATATATGTGACCAGTCTGTAGAAAGGGGTTTTTCATGTGCAATCTATTACAAGTCTAACGTCAATTCTTTAGTTTGCATTATACATTTTTTCAATAACAAACGAATGTGATGCAACACGGCTTGGAGAATAGTTTGTTGAGTGCACGAAAGTTTTGTTTCGGGAAGAGGGGATCGAGGGGTCGAGCTTCGTGATTGTGTCACTGCACATATAACAACGCATTCTTCACATACAATTAAAGAAAATAATAATGATAACCAGTCTGTTCCTCTACATTACAAAGTTAGAGGCAAATCTAACAAGTTCATTTTGAGCTAATTGAGAAAAAAAAAAACACCAACAAATAGGTATCGCTCTCTTATTCCGTTTAGTCGGTACTTTGTACATTCTGTACATTTTCCCTAATTTCATTCGTTCTTTCTTTTTATCTTTCTAGCCTTTCTTATTTTTATTCTTTACAAAAACAAATCCAGAGACTAAATGCACACACCTTTGAAAGAATTGGGCAGAACTTAGATATTTGTTCTTCAAAATTTTAATCACTGTGGTTCTCCTAATAATTTGTCATACACTCATAATACATCAAATTTAATTTTACCAGTATAAACTGTATAAATGTCTTCGCTCTCATTTTTTGGGAATGCCTGCAAAATGTTAACAAGCCCAGACTTTCTATCCTCAAAAGCGGAGGTATCTGATTCTAATACTGATGGAGAAATACGTTTATATTAGCAGACGTATATAATATATTGACATGGTAATAATTACAGAACCTGAAGCAGCGTGCTTAGTTGGAGTCCACTGAACTACCTTTGTCATAGGACTGGACAAGTATAAAGACTCCTGAAAATGTGGCGTGTGTGCGTGTATGTGTATGTGTGTGTGTGTGCGTGTGTGTGTGATTTGGATTTTTAACGTAGCTTTAAAAAAATGTCAGTCATATGGCTACGCTGTCTGCAGTGTGGTAGTTTATAGTGATGTCTAGCACTGGAGTATCATACCGCAGACATGTAGCATGATGTCTCACCAAGTCACATTATCCTGACACCAGGCCGACCAGTCCTAACACTAACATCGTAATGCTGAGCGCCTAGCGAGGCAGCTGCTAGTACCATTTTTATAAGTCTTTGGTATGACTCGGCAGGATTCGAAACCGTGACCTCCAGCATCCAAGGCGAAACTTTAACCACTAGTCCACCGGAGCGGTCTCGAAAAGGTAGCAATTTTCAGCCAAACGTATGATACGAATGTGCTACAATGGTCCTCCCCCCACCACCATCACAACAAATTTATATGTATGGTATGTACATCTGACACTTTCCTAAAGCATTTGCAAAAAAATCTCGTTTCTTTCAAATTTATGATGTATTTTTTATTAATAAATTTGCATTTAATATCGTTTAAGTTCACAAATGCTATGTTTGTAAAAACTATTTTCAATAAGAACCTAATGCTGATGGGAAAAATAAGAAGTTGATTAAACAGAAATTACTGAAATTCATCAACTAGGACTTTAGACTTTTACGATGGGATTAACATTAGATAGTTATACCTAAAGAAGCTGGTTTGAAGCACCATATAGCCACTGAGTTTGCGAATAATGTTGTGAATTTGCGATAAGATAGAGAGGCTGATTTAGAGGGACTCGTCGTGTTCAACCGAATTCTTTTCCTAGTAAGTGAAAAACTTTTCAATTTAAAGAAAAATATAACTGTGACGGTAAAAACGATCTATACCAGTCTTAAACACGAACCCCATTGGACAAAAAATAAATCATAGAAAATCACCGTTATAAAAAAAAAACACACAAAAAAAAAAAAAAAAAACGCAAATTAAAGACTACAGAATGCGAATGACGCAAAAATCTAGCATTCCCTTTCTTATTTCCATCCTCTCTATTTGTTTCCAAACGTATGGAGGAGGAAAATAATAAGTTCAGTTGGGGAGATAATAGGTACCGATGGGGAGAGGTACATGAAGTGCCATATTTTGCACATCAATCCCATCTCTCGAATGTACAAATTAATTTGTTATCAAAATAAAGACATTACTTTTTTAATCTTAGTTTTCTTATTGCGAGAGACAGAGACAGAAAGACAGAGAGATCATACTAAACGTGTTCCAAAATATTTTTTTTAGAAAATGGTTCTTTTAAAGAATGATGTTTGATCTGCTATTCGCGATGGGGGTGGGGGTGATTTTTATGTTTTATTTTTCAAAATAAGGTCCATAAAATTTCACCTCTGCATAAATTAAACGTGATATAAAACTTCAATATAAATTTCAATTTAGTGTGATGATATGGAAGGTAACTATGTCCATGCTCAGCTATTCACGCATGCCCAAATGGGATGGAACATAATCACTTAATAAGCATTTATGCGTAGCCGACACACCCCGCATGACGACTCAAACAAATTAACTCTCACCAAACACACAATCACCCGGATTCTTATGAGATCAAGTTTTATTTTATCAAACTTTTAGTGTTGCGTCTTGTGCGAACAAACTAAACTTGCAACTCCCAAAAGTATTCCAACTCATTTTATAATTGGAATCCATTAAGCAGGTTCACAAGCAATTATATGTTCTTGTTTAAGTTACCATTGGTGACGTTTCTTAGAACATATTACTCTCTTTCTTATTAGCTTGTGCATGGTCTTCAATGTTCTCTTTCCATACCATTATTCTAACCTTATACATTGAGCGTGATCATTGAACCAGTCGATTTTCTGATCACATATCGTATCTTTTATTTTTATAGATTGTTTGTGGTAATTAACTGAGAATATTTCTCTTGGGAAGTATCACACTTGTTCTATTTTTATAAATTTATATGTTATCATGGAATGGGTATATTTAATTTTTCAGATATCGTACTCCTGCCATCTGAAATTCACCATACCTGTGAATTTGTCAGGCGAACATCACCAAAGTACTTCAAGCAGCAGACGTCTAGTATGTAATTACGGGACACAACTCTTTTGTATCTTGGAAACAGTCAAAAATGAGTCATCTCCCTTACACTTTTGATTTCATGATATGCCGAGTTCGTATTTACATATAACTGGGAAAGATCAAGTGAGTAGGTCTCAGGTCATACAAATACAGAATATTTATGACATTTTCCGCTAAGCATCGGTAACCGTGAGAAAGTACAAGAATCGTCTGTACGAGAAAATACCCGAACATCCTTCTGAAGTCCAAGTTTGCATCTCCACTGCCATGAAGAATTGCAAAGAATTCAAATGAGTCCTGGTTATGTGATTATTTATATATATTTTATTTAAATTTGTCGTTTTGAATAAGTGTGTGTAATCTGCATTCAAAACCTGGCACTCTCATAAATTTATCAAGTTTAATTCAATATGGTTTTTACAAATAAAGTGAAAATAGTGTCTTGTCCTTATTGCATGAAAAGATTTCAGAGAAACAAAGTACAATGTGGTCACAAAAACACACAAACATATTTCAAAATTTTGCGTACCTGTAGCTTGACGTTATTTTGGTCTTCAATATATGCCTGCTTGCAATCCAGGGGATAAAATAACGATGAGGAAAAGAGTCATCATGACAGAATGATCAAACTCAATGTGTGGTTAAAGGTCTTTGATTAAAAGGGATGAAATGCTGTCTCTGCTTTAGTCTGTGACACCCCTTGAGATAACATGTTCCTGAACCCCAGGAGAACATCAAAGAAGAACGCAGTATTTAGGCAATAAATAGCAAATATTCAAACACCTTCCATGTCCCATCATGTCGAAATGTTTTTCTATATCTTATTGGAAGAAAAACGAACTCAAGTTTACATATGAATACACCAAGTAAATGTAAATATGTACCACAATTTTATTCGAATCTACTGAGGAATTTTAAAGATATTGCCGATTCTTTTCAAGCATTTGCGTCGATTGTGTAGCCTAAGAGAGCTGAAATGATTGATATAGTTGTGACGTCACTACATCACTAAATCTACTTTGGTATATCTCCGATATTTTGGTTTACCTATTCGCTGTTTTTAATTTTTTGTTCAATTAACAATGTAATGATCAGAGTATCAGCCTCTTATATGCTTCAGAGAGCTATGTGAATTTGGTCAAATTACTCTTCCTAAGGGAAATTTCACCAAACTGTGGAAAAACAACATGACAATTATTACTCGGATCGTAATACATTATCTACAACATTGGTTTTTTCACACAGCAGTGGGATATCACAGCTGCAAAAATGCGATATAAGCGATGAAAATATTCTATGCCAGATGTAACGACAATTTCAGCAGGAAAACTACTGAAACATTACACGTCCGCATGTTTTACAGCTCTATTATCAGAACAAGAATCATGCATACATTTACACAAGTGAATGTGTCAAAACAATAAAATATCCGCTTCAATGTAAAGCTTGTTGATACCTACTTACAGAGCTGCATGGCGTTTATCTCTTTGGACAAACTTGTAAATTGTAAATATTTCTGTCTTCAAGATGGTGCAAATGATTCCAGGCATGATTTGACTGTAAACAGACCTAACACTTTTGACAATACGTAATTTCGAAATATATTGAAACAAACATTTCAGGAACAAACATTTCAATACGGTGATTTATTTTTTGTAATCTGAAAATATGTAAAGAGGGTGATATTTGGAAAAAGGTATTTAAAATTGTTACCCATTATTCATCAAAATTAAATAACCAGTCGACCGCTCCGGTGGCCTAAGTGGCTAGAGCGTCCGCCTCGGATGCACGAGGTCGCGGGTTCGAACCCTCGGCCGAGTCATAGCAAAGACATAAAAATGGTACTAACAGCTGCCTCGCTTAGAGCTCAGCATTAATATGTTAGCATTAGAACTGGTCGGCCTGGTGTCAGGATAATGTGTGTGGGACATGATGCAACGTGTCTGCGTCATGATGCTCCAGTGCTAGACATCACTATAAACTGCCACACTGCAGACATCGTAGCGAAGTGACTGAAAAATTGTTAAAGCTATGTTAAAACCCAAATCACACACACACACACACACACACACACACACACACACACACACACACACACACAAACACACACACACACACACACACGATTTAGGGTTATATGATGAATTGTCCATCCAGATGTATTTCTAGTAAGCCAAGGAAAATGAAACTTGTGGATGGACAATTCATCACTGGGGTTTTAATTATTGTCTTGTACTAAGGAAAAATGAAATATCTTGGATGAAAAAAAAAGGCAGAATTCAAGTAATTTTGTTCTGAGTGGCAGTGTGACACAATTTTGTTTAACTACTAGTGGTTCAAACACATTCAAATTAATGTAATACTAAAGTGAGGATAATATGACATGATGGTATGGGCATTCCAAGGGTAATATGACATAATGTTATGCCCATGCAAATGGTAATATGACATGATATTATGCCCATGCAAAGGGAAATATGACATGATGTTATAAGCATGCAAAGCATAATATGACATGATGTTATGCTCATGCATGATGTTATACATTCTACTTTTAATGTCGCCTGGTAGGTCCAGAACCAATAACATGTTTGTTTTCAAATTCATTAGAAAATAGAAAAACCAAATCAGTAAAAAGATTTGCAAGACAAAGATGGTCCTTTTGTGATACCTTCTTTATAGCCACAGCGAAACCAACTTCTTAAAAGTGTGATAATCACTGGAATTCATGATTTTGTACCCTATAAAGACTGTGAGAAAGCTGCCATTAGCTTCTCGTGGACTGGTGGTTCTTATTGGGGTATTCCCTGTGTTCTTTCTCCACCAGTTATACATACTGGCTTCCATATATAGTCCATCTTGCGCTGAGAAATGGCATTAAACCCCAAAGCAATAATGAAAACCCTATCAAGAACCTATAATAAAAAAAATGGAAATATTTCATATATAAGCTGGTGACAACTGTGTTCCAGACATTGTTTTAATAACACAACCATGACTGGGCTGATTTTGCACAAAATCACTCACAAACATAAAATGGAGTCATTCATGCACAAATTGCAGGCAAAAAGAAAATCTCAGACCCTGACTAGCGAAATGTGTTTCTGCCCTAGAACTGTTCCTTTGTGCATACAACATGAATCATGTACACAACATGAAACATCATGAATCATGCATTCTTAACACAACTGTACATAATGATGAAAAAAACGGAGTTAAAGTGTGACTGTCTCATCAAACACTGACATGGCCAATCAAATGAAACAGTGCAGTGCAACTTAATGTTCACTGTCATGTAGTATGGTGTTACCAAATGTTCAATGTCATGTGTTGTGGTGCTATCCATGTTCACTGTCATGTGGTGTAGTGCTGCTTTATGTTCACTGCCATGTGGTGTAGTGCTACCTAATGTTCAGTCATGTGGTGTAGTGCTACCTAATGTTCACTGTCATGTAGTGTAGTGCTACCTAATGTTCACTGTCATGTAGTGTAGTGCTACCTAATGTTCACTGTCATGTGGTGTAGTGCTACCTAATGCTCAATGCCATGTGTCTGAATTTCAGCAAGTGATAAACTGCATTTTAACACTGATACAATAAGATGAGTAATTGCAACATCACATGACATCATGTTATCCATTGAAAAAAATGTCACTTTACATACCTGTCAAGAATTTTAGAAAGGTAACTAGGTCACAAAAATTAAAGTCACCAAAGATAATTTATTGCATTTCAAAGATTACAAAAGAATGGGTGGAATTTTTGGAAGTTGATCTGGTAGTTCCAGTTACATTACATGACGATTTCAGCGACTAATCATTATCAGCTGAAATATTCCTCATGAAAGTGACTTGATCTAGCATCTCTAACTTACCTTGCCAGATTGAGATCATGTTTATGGTATTCAAGTGCCTTCCCATATTCCTGAAGGTAAAAGTATGCATTTCCTAGTTGACTGTAGATTGCACTCAGGGTCTTTAGGTCATCTGTACCAGCTTGAACTGCAGCCTCGAAAAATTGAACACCTGTTCTACAGTCACCCGCTTTACAGAGCCTCTCACCTTCAAGGGCTAGCTCCATGCATGTGCAGTCCATCGCCTGAAATAATATTGTACATTCGTTACATTTAAGCAGCAAAAGTTTAAAGCCTCCATATCAGGTCTCCAAAATTGCTGTAGTCCACTAGCCCCATACCAGATAAGAAAATTTACTGTTGGGCTTATAAATTTCATTATTTTGGAAGCCTTCTTGGTTTAGAAAAAAATTGGAAGCCTTCCTCATATTTACAAGTGATAAGAAACTTACATGACAGAAAACAGATTTTCAATGTGTCCAGGGTCACTCTTAAAGTTCTTTTCATTTTAAAGATGAGCAAGTTATAATTAAATATCCACTGACATGAACAAGTTACATTCTTCATGCAGGGACAAGTTATAACTAAGTATCCACTGACATGAACCAGTTACGTTCTTTATGCAGGGACAAGTTATAACTATGTATCCACTGACATGAACAAGTTACATTCTTCATGCAGGGACAAGTTATAACTAAGTATCCACTGACATGAACCAGTTACGTTCTTTATGCAGGGACAAGTTATAACTATGTATCCACTGACATGAACAAGTTACATTCTTCATGCAGGGACAAGTTATAACTAAGTATCCACTGACATGAACCAGTTACGTTCTTTATGCAGGGACAAGTTATAACTATGTATCCACTGACATGAACAAGTTACATTCTTCATGCAGGGACAAGTTATAACTAAGTATCCACTGACATGAACCAGTTACGTTCTTTATGCAGGGACAAGTTATAACTATGTATCCACTGACATGAACCAGTTAAATTCTTCATGCAGGAACAAGTTATAACTAAGTATTCACTGACATGAACCAGTTACATTCTTCATGCAGGGACAAGTTATAATGAAGTATCCACTGACATGAACCAGTTACATTCTTTATGCAGGGACAAGTTATAACTAAGTATCCACTGACATGAACCAGTTACATTCTTTATGAGGGACAAGTTATAACTAAGTATCCACTGACATGAACCAGTTATATTCTTTATGTAGGGACAAGTTATAACTAATGCTACGTGTAGGCTCATACAAAAATAACAAGAGAAAAGAGTGAAACCAACAAGCTTTGTATGTCTTAATAAAATAATTTATTTCCCTAGAAAACAATGTAAAAATTGGAAATAGGACTTACGGTTTGTGAATATAATACAAAATTTAATCCTAAGATTGAAAAATACAAGTCCTATCACTAAACAGTTCTAATAAAATCCAAGTTCGAATCTTGATGAAATTCCAATATGGAGGCGATGATGGCAAATGAGACCATTGTACTGGTGGTAACAGATCCTCGACTGAATCACAGTTTATGTTTCCGTATAACTCCAGAATAAATTTCCACTGAATTTCTTTCTCCCAGAACTTTTTTAAAAAAAGGACACTTGTTTAGTTTCCTAGAGAATAAATTATTAAATTCCAAAAACAAATGAAAATCAACTGACAACAACAATTAGAAACGCCTTGTTTCCTCAAAGTGTTAAGAATGACTCTGACCTGACCTAGCAGAAAATAGCTGTTTTAAGCCTCGATTTTAGGTTACATGGTACTCCACGTGATAGGCTACGTGATTTACTAATTTGAACATCGCAATAAAATAAAATGCCATTTGTCACGTAGCTAGAATAACCCTATCTAAGAACCAAACTCTCACACTGAAAATATATAAAATAGAAAGGCTGTTTACAATCCAGTTAACATGTCGGCCGAAATGACCTTGGAAATAGCCAATCGTTATCACTCGATGTTTACAAAACTGTGTACCAGAGTGAGCTAAAAATAATGCTTCTGTAATAGGTTTTAAGTTCTAAATAAACAGAATTTACTGAAAGAAAATATCAAATCCCGTGAAAATAATCATTACAATAAAATGTAATGAAACAAAGTTAAAATAAAAAAAAACTTAAAAATTAACACACATGCAATTTAATTGCATATACGTAACACTAAGTATCCACTGATATGAACCAGGTACATTCTTCATGCAGGGACAAGTTATAACTAAGTATCCACTGACATGAACCAGTTACATTCTTCATGCAGTGACAAGTTATTACTCAGAGGGACAAGTACATCATTTTGAGATCCTGGTTATTAAAAACATTATGTAAAACTGACACCCTACATCGTGGACTTCCAACCTTCTTTGGCAGTGGGCCAAAACAAAATGCTTAGTGTCATGAGCTGCATGCACAAGAGCAGTTAATTAACACTAATTATGCATATTAATGAAAATACCTATTTTCTAAAGGAATGCCTACATGGAGGCTGAGTACGGTCAAAAGGATTGAACTGCATGCAGGTTGGACCGAACTATATATTCTCAACAGCTTTTATGCAAAAAACTTCAGCTTACATCAAAGAAAAAACCATCATTGAAACCCAAATCTGATACAAGTATGATACCCAGAGCAAATCTATGTCATTGATAAACCCAAATTTGATATATGTATGCCACCTGGAATAAATATATGTCATTGAAATTTAACATTATAATAGATGAACCAAATTTATAGCCTGGGTTGAAAAGAACACACCCCACATGTCTTACTTTACCCCAATATCATAGAATTTACAAACTTTATAAAAGCTTAAAGGTCACTGGCCATACTCCAACATTTTTCTGTTTACATCAGGTTTGCATTACATGATTGTTGTTGTTGTTGTTGTGGGGCTTAATGCCATTTCTCAGCACACGATAGGCTATACATGGCGGCCAGTATTAATGGTGGAGGAAGAAACCAGGAAATCCGCGGAAAGAACCACCGACCCACAAGAAGCTACTGGCAAGCTTTCTCACATATCCACATTCGCTGAATCTTAGACTCGAACCAACGCAGACAGAGGTGAGATGGCAGTGATCCATAACGGACAGTGCTTTAGACCACTCGGCCACTCAGGGCCCCTGCATTACATGATTAAAAGTAGTTATACTTGCACAAAAAGAACAAAAATATTATCAAGTGTAAAGAAGAAATAATAATTTAATTACTTAGAAAAGATATACAATGCTGTTACTTCCCCTTAGCTACAATTTCCCACCTATAGAGAACGCCAACCGGAAATGACGTACATTTATCCCCACAAGACTAAGTACATGCTTCTTGTTGTCGAAAAGTAAAACATTATAAACTATGGATAGGGAACATTTAGATGAAACTACTGAAAACTAATTTATTGTTCAGCCTTATACTGATATGCGTGTGCGACACACTAGATTTATTGCTTTCAAAACTGTTCCATTATTTCAGTTTATTTTGAAAATTCCCGTTAACACAGGTAAAAAGGAATCAATGCTGGCTTCCCTATGTTGGCCGACTTTATAAAAAAAAAGAATTCGGCACACTTAAAAGAATCCAAAGGAACCAAACTTGGCTTCCTTATGTCGGCCAACTTCATAAGAAAAAAAACTGGCACAATTAAAAGATACCAAAGTCAGTTTCCAGGGTTGGTTTGCTTTGTAATAAAATAACCTTTGTATCTGATATCATGTTGGTAAGTTTAAGCAGGAAGTTTATTGCTTGTTGCCAGTTGTGTCTATCCATCACCCAGGCTTCTATTTGTCTGCCATATGTAATCATTATTGATGTTTGCAGGGCAAATAGTATACACAACAATAACATGCTTTAATAATACTTTTGTAACCCATGCTGGCAAAAAGATTATCATTTGCACTCACAGTGAATGTATTTTAAAATAATGATTTTTATTTGCGAGATACCGTCATATAGTTAACTTGTATACAATACAATCTTGGTCAATTTGCACCTTGTAACTTATCATGCGTGAATGGCAGGTGCCTTCAAGCAATCAGGTGATATTTTCATCTCTTTTGCAATTTTGTTATTTGATAGCAGTGATACATACTACAGTAAGGAAGCATACGCAATCCGCATCCGCTACATATACGGAGTTCGTGGATATATTTATTTCTTTAATAAATTTTGCATGATGAAAAAAGAAGGAATAAATGATAACAATGTAAGGTTAGTTTCTTTCATTTTATTTTCAGACAAGTGTATGTTTATAAATTTTTTGTACCGTGCAAGGGGGAGGGGGGAGGGCATAAATTCAATACAAGATTATTTCCTTTCTTACTTGTATGGAATAATGGAGCAAATATGATTGATGATATTGATTAGTAATGACAAGCTTTTAATTTACGCACGCATACACTAAGACAACTTGAAAAATTAAAAACAAACTATAAAATTGACTGGTAAGAGCTTCATATTGCAGCAACTAAACAATGACAAAATGCTCAACATTATTTTCTCTCTCTCTCTCTCTCTCATGTGTAATCGAGTGTGTGTTAGATGCAGCAGTGTTACAATGTGAAGCCTAACATTAAACATATTTGTTATAATATCTCACATACACTACCCTTAGAAAAATGTATACGTATTCTGTAGAAAAATATTATCTGTTAAGCATTATTGTCTTATAAATCAATATTGATAATTTGATGGAAAGACTTAAATTGAGAATGTTGTTGTGCAGATGCATATATTTTTTAGCATAAAAAAATGTATATAAATATTTTAATTAGAACGAGCAAGATATGTCAGTTTGCGTTTTCTCTCATAAATATATATATATATATATATATATATATATATATATATATATATATATATATATGTTATGAAGTATGATTATTTTCTTTGAAAGAATATCAAGATAGTTTGTTTAAATTTATTCTTTTTGCTAAAACCTATTCCTAAAATGTATCTTACATAGTATCTACTTGTTGTTTGAAGAAAAAGAACTTGTTCAAACTATTGTTAAGTTGCGCCGAATTGTCTTTCGAGTTGGGCTGAATTGTCTTTCGAGTTGGTTGAATTGTCTTTGGGCCAAATTGACTATAATCCGGCATAAATGATATAACTTTCCCATCCCCTCACCCTATTCGATCCCACAGCTTGAATCCACTTATCTTCTGGTAAACAGCATCTTTCAGAAAAAGAAAGAACCCTTTTCCCATCATCACTCTTTTGGTTACATCCATATGCAACACAGTGCACAATATTTGCTGTACAAAAGCACGATCATAAGATATATCACACAGACATTTACGTGGGGAAATTAAACACTTGAATGGCTAGGTTGAATAGAAGGGATAAATGTATATCACATCTGTTTTTGGCACACGGAAACTACCGATTGTTTATGGAGATTGCCAAATAATTTTTTCATTTATAAAAGCAGATTTTTAAGTCTAATTAAACATTTTTATGATGTGCATACATAACAAATGCATTTTGTTTATGACTATAATAATATCACACATTTGTACAATATAGGTAGAAGTGACCTTTAAGCAATTAAAAACATGTTACTATTCAAACATCAATTCTGACATTTAAACTTTTCTATGGTGCCATAAAACCAGTCAATCAAACAGTCATCAATCAATCAATCAATTCTGACTGACTGATAAAAGAAACTATCTTAAAGTATGATTTTCTGACCAGTAAACTGTTAAATGATGCATGGCAAATGTATAACTTTTAAAGGAGACAGTCAGAACCTGCTTTGTCAGTCCCAAAGCACTGCTATCAAATATGTAACCTTGACTACAAGGTCAAAAGGTTTTGTAAGCAGTCACAAAACAAGTTAGCAGAACTTCCTGATGATCCATCCAAGTGTGAACAAAATCCTTCAAGGGGTTTAGGAATATAAGCAAAGGAAAGGATTTAGAGCCTCAACACAAATTCATTTATAACTGTGACCTTTACTGTAAAGCCACTGGAGTGAGCAAGCAGGTTGCAAAATGAACTGTCTTAGTTTCATAATGGTACATTACAAGTACGAAAAAAAATCATGAAAGGATTTAGGAAAAATAAGCAAATGAAAACTTCAACCAAAAACTTAACACAAAATTCTCAATGTTTTAGGACCACAACCTTGACCCAAAGGTAAATGCAGCATGCAATCATGTTGAAGAATAAATTGTCGTAGCTTCATAATGATTAATGCCAAGTACAATGAGGGTATATCAAGGGGTTTAAGACATACAAATGAAAAACATACAGTGAAACCAACACATAGCTGAGAAATATGCTTCCAAAAGGAAATGTGACTTCTACGTCGTGCTTTGCATATTATGAGAATAAACAGTCTGCTCTCAAATTATATATACTGATATATGCAGAATTTTATTAATTTGGAAACCAAATTTTACAGCAAACAATGATTTACTAAAAAGAATGTATTATGTCATCAAAATAGAGATACATTGCAATCAAAATATCAAAGATGCAGGCTGTTGACCAAAATCTATTCAACTGTAGGTCCATAAAGGAACTCTAAATTTCTCCCAGCAATTTTGTTAATATATGCATGTTTATGGAATAATTACTGGCAAAAGGATCTAATTATGTTTTTAGTACTAATATTTCTAATTTGCCAGGAATGTAAGTTGCAAGTGTCTTTTACATATAAGAAGTCAGTCACAAGTACATTTCCAATACAAAAGGAAGCCATGGAAAGGACTCAGTAACTAAACTTGCAAGGGTCCATGCCGAGGTGCTTTGTGCCATAGTTAGCTGAACTCAGTTTATTTCATTAAATAAGTTTTCTTCTATTAATAATGGCCGCCATATCTGATTTTGAGTGGGTTTCATTTGAATAAATCTGAAAAGTCTTCCATGATAATTTCTGTTAAGTTAAACTGTGCTGAGCCATCTTTTAGAAAACACTCTTAAAGATTTGTCAAGTTTTATATTATATTTATCTTATTTTTAGTACCTTATATACTCACTTATAAGTCAAGTCAAACTGCAAACAAAGATCCTTTTCTGCCCTAGCAAAATGCACCTGCAGATCTGGGTCTGTTGTTTTTCTACTGAATAATCAAACTGCACAGGCCCAGATCTGCCTGCACTTTATGCAACAGCAGATCAGAGTCTGAGCTATTCGTCTTATGAGTGAATACATACATTAACAGCAGCCCTATTTGATGGCAAACTGTCATCAATTATGCACATTTAAAAGAATTAGACAAGGAAGTGTCAGATTTTGTTGAGTGTTTTCTGAGAAGTTCATTCAAAGGATTGTCTTTCTTTAGTAACAGAAAAATATTTTATGCTTAATTGGCGTCATCTGTATCGCTCTAAACACCCTTAATACCATAATGCTCTCTGTCAATTATTAACAAATTCGGAACAGTTTCTTTGAAGAAGTCGAGTAAAGTTTTTCTTTTTATTGCAATGGTGGTGACATTTGATAATGGAATACCATCATTGGTACAAACTTTAAAGTACTTCTATGCCAGGAACTTTTCAGCAATTTTGGTCAAATAGCGTTAAAGTTAAATAAAAGGTTTGTCTATTTTTAGCATTGTGGCCATATCTGACAGTGGATTAACATCATCTGGACAAATCTGAAAGCTGTTTATGCCAGGTCAAATTCTATTTGGTAGTTTTCGAGATGTCATTTAAATGTTTTTCCGTTTTAAGTGCATACCTGCCAACCCTAGCTATATCCTCTCAGTAAGGCAGTCAAAATTTCTCAACAACTTTTCAGTAAGGTTTAGTAAAATGTAATGTATTACAACTGTCAAGATGGAAACATGCACTTAAGAAGTTGAGAATTGTCGTCGGTGACTAATGAAATGAAGGGAAACATTATGTTCAACTAAAAAACATTTGTAAAATACACTTAAACCATAATTACACCCAGTGCATTTCAGAAACTGCAGTTCCAAACTCCATGGAGTTCAAAGGCTTTTTAGTCAGTTCTCTCAATTTGTAATCATTACATTTGTTTTGCTTGCTGTTGTTTTTCAATTGAAATGGCAATAGAAATTATCTCTTCACATACTCAAACCAAACAACATGATGTCCAATACATGTAATTGTTGTCTTTTCACTCCAAGAATTTGATTATTCCTTTTTATTTGACTGTTTCAATGTTTTATGAGGATTATAGTCCCTTTTGTCTTCAAAGTGTTCATTGAATGCCATTTCTAGACAATGTTAAAAGCACCAGCCTGATCATGTCGTTGTTTTGCATGAATATTATCGGCAGTTTAAAGCATCCAAGGTACTGAAAGTTTGAATCCCTGTCCAACTATTGACCAACTCCACTGACTCTAATAAGAAACCCAGATCTGTAGCAAACACTTAGTTTCCGGACCTGATTGCAACAATTGCATTTTGTAATTTTTGTTATTATTCCATAAGTCCATAGTTTAAGGGTCATTTCAAGAAGTCTTACAATCAAATCATAAGAGTTGACAGGTCAGTAATGGAAGATGGCAGATGATCATCATTTTTATGCCAGGATGCTTTATGTTAAATTTGGTAAAATTTTGTTCCGCTGTTTTTGAGAAGATGCTGTTTAAAGGTTTTCTATTTTAAGTAATGGTGGCCATAGTTGATTGTTGATCAGTAATTAGTATGCAGAAATTATTATGCAGAAATTATTTTTTAAAAAACCTTCATACCAAGACGTTTTGTCAAACTAAAATTGCTAATTACAAAAGTCAATTAACACGTTTCTTTGTTTTTATGTTTACTAATGATAGCCATATATGGATGACAGATTGGCATCCATTAAACAAGTTTGAAAGGTGGTGTGTGTGTGTGTGTGTGTGTGTGTGATTTGGATTTTTAACATAGCTTTAATAATTTTTCAGTCATATTGCTATGATGTCTGCAGTGTGGCAGTTTATAGTGATGTCCAGTACTGGGGCATCATGCCGCAGACGTGTAGCATGATGTCCCACCCAGTCACATTCTCCTGACATCAGGCCGAACAGTCCTAACACTAACTTCTTAATGCTGAGAGCCTAGCAAGGCACCTGTCAGTACCATTTTTAAGTCTTTGCTATGACTTGGCCATGTTTTGAACCTGCAACCTCCATCATCTGAGGCAGATGCTCTAACAGAAAGGCTCTGTGTACCAGAATCCTCCATGTAAAATCATACTGGTCAAATGGTTTTCAAGAAGTTGTAATTAGTGATTGTGCCCAGATGAGTGATGATGAATGATACACAATGGATAAAAGACTTGATCTTATAGCTAGGTGATGGGGTTAAATGATACAATTGTGCCACAGCCTACAATATGATACATTATTGATTCACATATCAACTTGATGGTCTTTCATCTTTCGAAGGTCTGTCAGTGGTGGGGTGGTACGGCTTTGTTTGTGTCGAGATCGTGGTTGAATTTCCAGTATGCAGATTAAGGACAGATATAGACTGGACATCATAAAAGATTCTCAAACTTGACAAGAAGAAAAAATACCTCCAGACAAAACTACCTGTTAGTTGTCAGTGATTTAAATTCAACCCTTTAGGCCATTTCAGGCTGCTCCATTTGATCAGGTGCAGGACTCCTCTTGGTCACCATACCCATTGTTTTGAACTGCATAAGTGCTTTAAAAATGTCTTATTTCATGTCTTCACAACACAAGAAATAGTTCAGTCTTCACAACACAAGAAATAGTTCAGTCTTCACAACAGAAGAAATAGTTCAGTCTTCACAACACAAGAAATAGTTCAGTCTCAAGAAAAATCCTCTCTAGAACAAATCCCAATTCTGGTTGCGAAGACAACTAGCAACCAAATCTGTCACCATCCACTGCTACAGGCACTCATTTCTGTTGGTAAAAAGAAAGTTATTGACAACACCTAACCCCCTTCTATAAATTAACACAGTAAATAAGCAACAGTTAGTTCTGATTGGTGGTCCCTGATTTACCTTGGACTTGAACAGAAAATAACCACCAATCAGAACTGAATGTAACATATTTCACTATGTGATATACCTGAAGTGTAGCATTCAATTCAAACCAAGTAGACAAGATACAAAGCAACAGAAAAATTTCCCATAAAAGTGGTTTTCAAATGATCAGTCAAGTATTTAAAACATACATGAGAATCAAGTCTGGAATGTTTCCTTTATGTTCATATATGTTATCTATGGCTGAACATGCTGACATGGAAAAATAATTAGCATGGAATTGGTGTGGGGACAGATTTCAAACTACTTGAATTAGTCACCTGGTGTTAATTTGTACAAGGCAAGTGTGTGTTGTCAATATTTTTTGTAACTGACAGAAATGAGTGCATATGCTGGTGGTGTTTCAGAGGAATTCTCAACTTAAAGAATAAAAAGACACACAGCTCATAATCATTCACAACCACTAAAGATTAAAGTAACTTGTACAGAGTATTATCATTTTGTATTGACTCTTCACCTTTTGAATTGAAAGTGGAAACTACTAATGCACCAATATATTATTTGTTCCATCCTAACTAGACGAGTTAAAAAATTCTGACAGTTTGGACAGGTTGAAAATCATACTCTCCTCTATTTTTACATGTCCTGCAGAGATGTGGGGTGTCTCACCTCCCTCCCATCACTCTTCAGAAACTCATGCATACTCAAAATCATTACTAAATATTCCGGATCAGACACTTTTGCAGTTTTTCATATTTACACCTTGCTTTCAGTTTTCATATTTACACCTTGCTTTCAGTTTTCATATTTACACCTTGCTTTCAGTTTTTCATATTTACACCTTGCTTTCAGTTTTCATATTTACACCTTGCTTTCAGTTTTTCATATTTACACCTTGCTTTCAGTTTTCATATTTACACCTTGCTTTCAGTTTTCATATTTACACCTTGCTTTCAGTTTTTCATATTTACACCTTGCTTTCAGTTTTCATATTTACACCTTGCTTTCAGTTTTCATATTTACACCTTGCTTTCAGTTTTTCATATTTACACCTTGCTTTCAGTGTCGCGTATTTCTGCTAAAGACTTCCAGTGATCATGTGACTGTTGGCATAACACTTTAATTGCCAATCTGACACACAATAAATTAAAATAACTATTGGGTTCTGCTACTACTGTATATGTGTGATCACTTTTAACTTGGAAAGGATTAGAGACATAAAGGATAATGGTTGGATTAGACATTACCATGGAGTTTGGGTGGCATAAAACAGATATTGTATCAGTCTGGTCTTAATCTTTAGTGTTTGCCAATATCTAAATGTGCGAGATCTCCCGATGATAAATGCTAAATTCTAAAGAACTGAAATATCACAAAAAATTTAATAAATGGATGGAAACAGGAATTTCAGTGGTTGGAATCAATTTCAAAGGGAAATGAATATGCATTCTGCCATCCCCATAAAGTCAATTTCAAGCAGAACTTCCCAATTCAACCCAGATACATGGAACACCAATCTTGAGAAGTTTTGGTGACAGTAAATTCTTGGTGGATTCAGTACAGTTGTACTAACTTTGCCACATTCTAATGCAGACACTTAAAGTACATTTTGCATTCTAAGAAGAATTCAGCCTGACTTCAATACATCATCTCCTAGGTGTTAAGATCAATAATGATGAGGGCTGCCACAAATCTAAAATGGGCAATGATCTCCTACGAGATGCTAAAGTGCTTGTGGTACATGAATGCAGCAGAGAATGAATCCCAACAAGCTACTGTGACAGGACTAATGTGATCAGATGATGTGCACATTTTAATACTGAATATATGGAAATCAGTTCAATAGTTATAATTTTTCTTTCCATTGGGTTGATGAAAATCCTTGGGGTCAAAACTCCTGACCAAATTTTGCAAACCTCCTCATCTGTCCTAAGCTGACCTCTCAGTTCTGTCTTATGTCTCCTACTCAAATACATATACACAAGATCAAGAATATATTGATGAAAGTTTTTTTTATTTTTATTTATATAAATTT
The DNA here is from genome assembly GCA_016617855.1 of Megalonaias nervosa. Lineage (NCBI taxonomy): Eukaryota > Metazoa > Mollusca > Bivalvia > Unionida > Unionidae > Megalonaias > Megalonaias nervosa. The sequence goes on along the minus strand of JAECUM010025168.1, from coordinate 167,640 downwards.
CAGCTGAAAGCATTTTAACCATTCCCCTCCATAGACAAATGTTCTCAAATTTAAGTCAAGTGAATCTGACAACATAATAAAATGGAACACTGTAAATCGGAACATGCTTATAAATAAGGTGCAATCCTCCCCCTAAATTATTGTACAAGGATAGGGTAATGAGGGGAATTTAAATCAATTTCATCCTACAGAAAGAACCCCCTTGCCAGCTCAGGTTACAAGTTCAAAATCATACCATATGATCAGCATGGGGCTGCTACCATGTTGTGTGAATGGGCAAGGAACTTGATGACTCTAATTGCATAAAATAATCTGTGTTATTGTACCGTAAAACACCAGACAAAAATATAAAATGGTTAGGAATTAAATTTTCTTACAAATTTTTATTTTATCTTGCCTTTCTATGATACATATAATTACCACACTCAATGTATCCTGCTGTTGTCTTAAAACTTCCCTCTTTTTCATCAAAACATAAGTGCAACATACATTTTCCAACCTCTGAGATCTATGTCAAGAAAGTCTGATCAAAGTCTACACAACTAACTGTTAAGAATAGGTGCTTCTAATTTCTTCTTCTTCTATTTTTCTTCCCCCTGAGTCCAAATAGTACAAATCTATGCCCTAAAGCTCACAGCACTATTTGTAAGAGATAAAGGTTTACATATTTATAATATCATTCTGAGGCATCATATGGCTTGGTGAACAATAGTAATCTGGGAAGTGTTAGATTTAATATGTTTGAGTGCATGTTCTCACACTGATCATGTACTATTATTTAAAATGTGAACAAGTGTTTTCACAGTGATCGTATATTATTTCAAATGTGAACAAGTGTTTTCACAGTGATCATATACTATTATTTCAAATGTGAATGTTTTCACGATGATCATAGAATGAGTGTTTTCACAGTGATCATATACTATTATTTCAAATGTGAATGTTCTCACAATGATCATATACTATTATTTAAAATGTGAACAAGAGTTTTCACAGTGATCATGTACTATTATTTCAAATGTGAACGAGTGTTTTCAGGGTGATCATATACTATTATTTAAAATGTGAACGAGTGTTTTCAGTGATCATATATTATTTAAATGTGAATGTTTTCACATTGATCATATACTATTATTTCATATGTGAATGTTCTCACAATGACCATATACTACTATTTAAATGTAAACGAGTGTTTTCAGTGATCATTTACTATTATTTCAAATGTGAGCAAGTGTTTTCAGTGATCATATACCATTATTTCAAATGTGAATGTTCTCACAATGATCATATACTATTATTTAAAATGTGAACAAGTTTTCACAGTGATCATATACTGTTATTTAAAATATGAACCAGTGTTTTTGCAATGATCATATACTTTTATTTAAAATGTGAATGAGTGTTTTCACAGTGATCATATACTATCATTTAAAATGTGAATGCTTTCAGTGATCATATATTATTATTTAAATGTGAATGTTTTCAGTGATCATATACTCTTATTTCAAATGTGAATGTTCTCACAATGATCATATGCTATTATTTAAAATGTGCACAAGCGTTTTTAGTGATCATATACTATTATTTCAAATGTGAATGAGTGTTTTCAGTGATCATATATTATTATTTTAATGTGAATGTTTTCAGTTATCATATACCATTATTTAAAATGTGATGTTCTCACAATGATCATATACTATTATTTAAAATGTGAATGTTCTCACAATGATCATATACTATTATTTAAAATGTGAACAAGTGTTTTCACAGTGATCATATATTATTATTTCAAATGTGAATGTTCTCACAATGATCATATACTATTATTTAAAATGTGAACGAGTGTTTTCAGTGATCATATACTATTATTTCAAATGTGAATGAGTGTCTTCACATTGATCATATATTATTATTTAAATGTGAATGTTTTCACAGTGATCATATACTATTATTACAATATGAATGAGTTTTCAGTGATCATATACTATTATTTAATATATGAACAAGTGTTTTCACCATTGATCATACACTATTATTTAAAATGTGAATGAGTATTTTCACAGTGATCATATACTATTATTTAAAATGTGAATGAGTATTTTCACAGTGATCATATACTATTATTTAAAATGTGAATGAGCGTTTTCAGTGATCATATACTATTATTTAAATGTGAATGTTCCAAGCTATCATATGCTATTAATTTACATGTGAGCAAGTGTTCTCACAGTGGTCATGTATTATTTCAAATGTGATTGTTCTCATCATGTACTATTATTTCAACATTAAACATCTACCTTTACAGCTTAACTCATTAACCCCTGGAGGTTTTTGTCATTTTCGCCTGAAATGCGAGTAGGAAACCCATTTTGGGGGCTATTTCTGAATACATCCTAATACATCGACCTCCAAGACATTTTAGGTTAACCTAATGCCTAGTTGTGTTAGAAACATCGTTTTTCATTGGCTATTTCGCCTGAGCATAAGCAGAAGGGTAAAAGTTGGACTTCTTTTTTTATTTTTTTTTGGCTTAACGGACCCATCATTTTCGTGTCGAGACCACTTTTTATTCTAAATGCCCATCTTATCCTACTTTTTGCAAAGGTTCACCTGTCTGTGTGCAGTTCAGACCGGTCTGTCTTAGATCTGAGGCCAAAAAGTCTAAAATCAGGACACAAAATCGGATTCCGACCTTGGGCGAATTTTGGCTGGAAAAAACTCGGGTCCAAAAAGCTACGTTTTTCCCTCTGTATTTTGTAGTACAACTAGAACATCCATATTATTTGGTATCATCGTAAAGCTACATCTGTCTACCTTTCTATAATACCACCCACTTAATTGTGTACATGACCTTGACGCTACAGAGCTCAGGAGTAGGCTACCACCTCCTGCCGCGTAAACGCGGCGCCAGGGGTTAATGAGTTAAACTGGTACAGTAGTTATGCTGATCAACAGCAAACAGATCAGGAGGAAAAGATGACATCTTTACAAGAATTTCTTGAAGAAGTACTGATAAATCATAAAGTACCAATATAAAGTAAGAAAATCTTACAAATGTGAAATCAGAGTCTTGATGCACACTTAAGAACCGTTCAATTGATAATGACATTTGTTTTGAGGTTCTTGAAATAGGGGAAGCAATGACCTCAAGCCAAATTGAAGAAGTATGTCTGCCATTTTGTTCTGCTTGTGTTTTTTACCATGCAGTCTTGAGGTGAGTATTATTGCCTTTAGTGACCACAGACATGGATTAATATGCACCAAAAAAAAGTAGTTGGCATATTTTGAGATTTCCACTGGTGAGCAAGCACACACAGGAAGTGCATAGGGGAGAGGATGTGGGAGACATAGAAAAAAAATTGCAGGAGACTTACAATCTCACACTCAAGATGCAACACTGGTATATGGATGAGAAATGAAATTTTGCGCAGAACCATTTTTTTTAAAAGTCACAGTGACCTTGCCCTTCGTCCTTTCACTCCCAAATTTTGATGGGCTTTCTCCTTGCATAAAACTGAGTCATTTACATCTGTATCCATGGCTCTTTTGTGTCAGTCTGAAATACATCTGTATCCATGGAGCCTTTGTGACAGTCTGAAATATATCTGTATCCATGGAGCCTTTGTGACAGTCTGAAATACATCTGCATCCATGGAGCCTTTGTGCCAGTCTGAAATACATCTGTATCCATGGAACCTTTGTGCCAGTCTGAAATACATCTGTATCCATGGAGCCTTTGTGCCAGTCTGAAATACATCTGTATCCATGGAGCCTTTCTGCCAGTCTGAAATACATCTGTATCCATGGAGCCTTTGTGACAGTCTGAAATACATCTGTATCCATGGAACCTTTGTGCCAGTCTGAAATACATCTGTATCCATGGAGCCTTTGTGCCAGTCTGAAATACATCTGTATCCATGGCTCTTTTGTGCCAGTCTGAAATACATCTGTATCCAAGAAGCCTTTGTGCCAGTCTGAAATACATCTGTATCCATGGAGCCTTTGTGCCATACTGACAACATACAGCTATATCCATAGTTTCTTTGTACCTTAGACTGACATAATAATAATAGTAATAATAATAATAATAATAATAATAATAATAATAATGACTTTATTTAAAGAGGGTAAAACAATTAGTTAAGAACTAATCTACCTTGAGGCCCTCATACAAAGGAATTTATTTATTTTAGCTGCATCTCTGAAGCCACTGGACATATTGGGTTTGGAAGAAGGAAATAGAGTGGGCATTTCTTATCTCAATTGGAATACCATTCCAGAGCAAAGTTCCAAAGTACTGGAAACTGTTTTTAAAATAATTCCTTATTTGGTTTGGGAATTTTATATTGTTTGGTAGACATGGATCGCAGGTGGGGAGTATTGCCAGGTAGCCTATACTGGAATAGTGATTGTAAATATTCAGGACCACTATTATTGGATATCCTGTACATTAATTTAGTTTTTCTCAAACAGATTCGGTCTTTAATAGGTAATATTTTTAACTTACCAGCTAAATCTTCCTTGCTTTGTTTCCAGATTGATATTAGCCCAAATGCTCTTTTTTGAAGATGTGCCATCTTTGCTATGTTTTTATCATTTGAATTACTCCATACTGTATTATAGTAGTCTAAATAGGGTTGTATGTAACTGTTATGAAATAGTTTTCTGTGCCTTTCAGGGAGAAAATGTCTTATCCTACTGAGAAGCCATAAACTTAAATTGGCTTTTTTACTGATATGCTTGATATGTTCAGTCCATAATAGGTTATTATCTGCCAAAACACCAAGTAGTCTATCATGACAGACCATTTGCAAATTTTTATACTTCTATGTCAGACATAGTTCATCACTATCAAGATTTGTCCTTTTTTGCCATGTTGAGATAAGTAATATTTTAGTTTAACCAGTATTTACCACCATGCCATTGCATGTGCACTAGCTGTCCAGTTTGTTTAGGGCATTCTGTAAAGAAATTTAGAGTTCATGCTTTGTGTTTTGGATGTCTGACAATGCTGTGTTATCTGCATAGAGATCTGGAGATGATACTGAGTCCCTCAGTAAAGTGGTAGGTCATAAATATATACAATAAATAGTAATGGACCTAGAATTGAGCCTTGTGGTACTCCATATCTAATTGTTCCAGGTTCAGACAGAACATTATTCATATAAACATGTTGTGTTCTCTCACTTAAGTATGAAGTAAACCACCTTACAGTGCTTTCATCACATTGGTAGATTTTCAGTTTTTCAAAAGGATTTCATAATCCACGATGCCAAAAGCTTTCCTGAAATCTACTAATACAGATCCTATTATTCTACCTTGGTCAAGTGCTTGAAGCCATTTATCAGTTAGGGAGATCAAGGCAGTCTCACATGAATGTTTCTGTCTAAAGCCTGATTGATTAGGGTGTAACAGCAAGTGTTTAGTTAAACATGACATGAATGAGTCACAGACATGTTTTTCAATCAATTTTGACAAGTTTGGTAGTACTGAGATTGGCTGGTAGTTATCAGCATCATCCTTAGAACCAGATTTGTGAATAGGAATTACTTTTGCAGTTTTCCATATTTTGGGGACATATGAGCTTGCAATACTAAAACTGATTATGAATGTTATGCTATCTAAAGTAGCAGAGGCAGAAGATTTAATGAATTGTGGTCCAATCTGATCAAGTCCTGTAGCTTTCTTGGTATGAAGTTCACTGAGACATTTTTTAACAAAGTTTTTTGATACTGGTGGGACAGAGAAACATATCTCCTTAGAGATTTTGCTGCTGCAGAACTTTTTCAGTTCATTAAAGTTGATTTATATCACTAGTTCTTTTAACTTTGTGGTAATGTCAGTGAAAAAAATCATTGAAAACATTTGCAGTGTCATTGTCATCAGTGACTATGGTGTCATTTACCAGAAGTGAGTGAATTTTATTTGTCTGATCTTTCTGTGTTCCTCCAATGAGTTCATTGAAGACTTTCCAAATGAAGTTTGTGTTGCCCTTTTTGTTTTCAAGTAATGATTGATAATAAGGTTTTTTTTTTCATAGGTTTTTTCAATCATACTTGCTATTTTATTTCTCCATACTTTATACTGTGCATCGTTTCCCATAGCCTTGAATTGGTCTTGTGTTTTCATAGCATCTAGGATTTCAGTAGTAAGCCAATTAGGTTGGATTTCATTCTTTACTCGATGTATTTTAAGTGGTGCATGCTTAGAGACTACATCCATAAATAAGTCAGTCCACACCCTTAGAGCTTCATCTATGTCATCCAAATTTTGGATCATATTCCATGGAACTTTATATAGGTCATTGAGAAATTGTTCTTCATTAAAATTTTTGAACGATCTGAAAGTGATAGTTTTGTGTGTATTTGTCTTATTTCTCTTGCATTTAACCTTTCTTGTCAAAAAAGTAGGATAGTGGTCACTATAACCAACATTCAGTACATTAACACAAGCCACATTGTCTGGTAGGTTGGTATAAATGTGATCAGTAAGAGTGCTTGATTTTTCTGTTACCCTTGTGGGCTCATTTACCAGCTGGACTAGACCTAATGATTCAATAAACTCCATCCAGTTGTTCCTTATTTGAGTATTGAGAAGGTCCGTATTTATATCACCGAGTATATATGTTTCTTTCTCTTGTGCAAGAACATTTTCCATTTGTTTCATAAAGTTATCATTCCAAATTGCTTTGGAGGAAGGTGGCCTATAAATGAAACCAACTAGGAATGATTTTGCATTATTTTGAGAAATTTCCACCCAGATACTCTCAATTTCATGCGACTCCAAGTCAAGTCGCCTTTCTGCATTTACATCTTCGCTAGTGTATACAACAAGATCTCCCCTTGCTGTCTCTCTCTCTGTGCGTAATGGTTTATTGTAGCCTTGACAGTGAAATAGACTATCATCGTGGTCAGCATTTAATTCGGTTTCAGTGAGTCCTAAAACATGTATATTATTTTCCTTGGAAGACAACATTAACTTAATCTGGTCTGTTTTTCCCACAATACCTTGTACATTTAAGTGACCTATGTTAAAACCTTTTGTATTTAGTTGAATCATATCAATTATATGTATGTCATCATGCAATGGGGTACTCACTGAGGTTGTCTCCATACTACTTTTATCATTCTGACATCCTATTTCCATATTTAAATGTTCATATATATTAGCATCTTCAAAGTCACATACAGACCCTGAAAATCCATTTATATTTGCATTTACAATAGTGTCCATTGAATAGTTGGAGCCTATAGTCTCACTTGGTACATTTAGATTTGTTGTAAATTAGGCACTGGCATTCTCCTCTTTGCCAACTTCCTAGTATGTATAATACATTGATTGACAGAGTCTTTGCCTGTGTCCAAGTTTATGGCACTCAATCTGTTTGCCATGATGGCATACCTGTGTCACATGCCCAGTTTCTCCACATTAGAGACAGTACTCTTCATTATAGTGCCTGAAAATGGGGGCATACATGTTAATATTTCTCAGTAGTTGAGAGGTTCCTTTTCTACTTAAATGAAATTTGTCTCTGTGGTAGAGGCTTAGGTTGACATCCTGGTTCTGAGGAAAGAGATGTGTATTGTGGAATGTACTGTAGGTTGAAGTCTTCACATAGGTCGATTATCAGATCACTGATTTCTGTCACCCTGGTGTCCACACAACATGGTAGTCCTGATATCATTATTTTACATGTATCTGGGCTGCAATATCTAGCAGCATACAGTAAATTTTCAAAATATGTTCTGATTTGATTTAGTGACCTTCCATCACTGGCATCATTTCCATCTTCTAAAATAACAATTTGGTTGTATTTGGTTTGGTCAGTATTCATTATTCTGTCTGTGATGTTGTCGATATTTGCACCTCGTAGAGTCTGTACATCTGTTTTAAGAAGTCTCCTTGGCGTTATACCTTTCAATATTGAGGAGCCAACTATTAGAGTCCTATCTTTCCTGGCTTGTGATTTCCAGACACATCTCTTGGAGGAACGGGTGCTGAAATTGGTGTCTCAGTTGTGTGAGCTAACTGAGCTGGTGTTAACACATTTGTCTGAGCACTGGGAAATGCAGTTGTTGGGGCAGGCAACAGACTTGTCTGAGCTGAGGGCCATGGGTGTACACTTAAAGCTGTTGCAGGTGTGACACATGACTGAGAGTGGGGTACTGTTGTTTGCAATGCAGGATTACTTTGGGTATCAGTTGTTACTTGCATGGTCATTTCAAATTTTCTTTTGGCTGGTATTGGGATTGTCTGTGTCTGAGCATCTGACATTGTTGCTATTTGGGAGTCTGTCTGAATTGCTGTTTCACATGAGGTTACTTGCTCATTAATCCTTCCCTGTGCTGACTTAATAGCATGTAACTGTAGTTTTAATTCTTCAATTTGGGCCTCCAAGTTCCTAATCGTTTTTTGATGTATACACATGGAGAAATCATTATGGTTTAAGCCATCACTGTTAATGGTCATGATTAATGGAGCATGTAATTACCTGGCACTCTGGGTGTTAATTTTATTGCCTGAGTCATCTAGGTCAAAGACTTTAAGAGCTGTTTCATGTTTGGTACTACATCTAGTTACTGGTGTAGATGTCAGCATATAACTGCCTTTAGCATGGGTATTCTCATCCTGTCTACATTTACAGATAATATGATCTAACCATGTGAAACAGTTCAACCCCTATATGTGTAGGACACATGTTGTTTTATACAATGTAGCTGTCACAGTGTTTTTCTCTTGTGTTCTGTAGATAGTACCATTTTGAACACTTGAACTGCATGAAGTCATGCAAGGTTCTGAATCCAATATCTGTTTAACAAACTCAAACTTTTGTGGATCTATAAGCACAGTGACACTGTATTTATTACGTTTGACCCTCAAGAATTCTGGATAAATTCTGGATAAATGTCAGCCATATAACAGCTGTATCCATGGTTCATGAAAAATCCTGGGACCAAATTTAAGGACTTTTCTGCAAGCTGCAAATTTTTAAAGGGCTTGTTTAAATCAACTTGCCCAATTTTAATGCAAAATTCTGAAACCTTTTTTTATTGTAGTGAGTCCATCATCCAAATTATACAAAAGCATGAAAAGTTAAAGTCTTGAAATATAAATATAAACATCAACATATACACAATAACAACATTCCAACAAGAGTAAACATCATTGCAGTACTTCTTCTCCTGCTGTATACGTAGTTTGTAAAATCTTTGTATTCATTGTATTCTATCTTCCAAGCTATGTTCAGTCCCTACCTTTACTTTTTCTGGGATTATACCATAACATTCAAGTTATTTTCCAAGCTAAGTCCAGTCCCTACATTTACTTCTGGGATTATACCATAACATTCAGGTTATTTTGCAAACTATGTCAAGTCTCTACTGGGATTATACCATAACATTCAGGTTATTTTGCAAACTATGTCCAGTCCCTACTGGGATTATACCACAACATTCAGGTTATTTTGCAAACTATGTCAAGTCCCTACTGGGATTATACCAAAACATTCAGGTTATTTTGCAAACTATGTCCAGTCCCTACTGGGATTATACCACAACATTCAGGTTATTTTGCAAACTATGTCCAGTCCCTATGTTTTACATTCTTACATTCTTCGGGGATAATACCATAATGTTCAGGTTATCTTCCAAGCTATGTCCAGCCCATATGTCTTACAAGATATACCATAATATATAGGTTATTTTCCAGATTATTTAATTCCTGGACCTTTTCTTTAGAGCTTTTATTAAGACAGCTTGATTGAATGGTAAATGTAAGTTGCACTGCATCAGGAGGAAGATTAAGATTTGAAGCTGTTCTGAGGATTCTTGTTAGCAACTGGTGTTAACTTCTCATGGCAGAAAAAGGACACGCTCACCCACATCCCCCTCAAAATTCAACCTCAAACGTAAAGACCACATTGCCATGGACTTATTCCTTATGAACTCTCTAATCCACAAGTATTTGGGATCCATGATCCATCTGCCACTGAACACACATTTCTCCATCGTTAAAGCAGATGATTAAGATGATATTCACCATCCTTCATCTGCCAATAATAACACTGTACCTATACTTTGGGATGATGGAATAAAATGGTAATAGAGTCTGGCCATAAGAAATGGGTAACACCAAAGGTATACAAATAATATATACATATTATTTAAAATATATTAAATATACATAATGTCATTAAATGAAGAACCTGAATAATCATTAATTTTCCCAAAACTTAAAAATTTAAAAGATAAAAATAAACACTTCATTATAATATGTCAAACATTAATGACATTCTGTCATTTTTTAAAAGGTCTGCTAATGCAAATGTAATGACTGTAATGTAATGGTTCGAACCCGTAACCTCCCACATCCGAGGCGGACACTCTAACCACTAGGCCATCTGAGCAGTCTTAGACAAAGTATTGATAACAGGATGTTTGAGTTGGTCATCATGGTAACCATATTTAATATATGATTGGCACCATTTGCATTTAGGAACAACTAGATATTACAGGAAATTTTGTGGTGAAAGCCTATGTTGATATGACAATCAATTATGAAAGAGTAGCAATAACTAAAATTTCAAGATGGCTGTAACTGTGGCCATACTGGATTTCAGATCAGCATCATTTTCATTTAGAACCAACTAGATATCTTAAAGTCTAATGGTGAATACCCCACAATGAAATGACTTTCTCAACAGAAGATGGCTTCCTTGGTGGCCATATCTGATGTTAGATCAGCATGATTTTATTTAGGCTCAACCAGACATCACAAGATTAGTCTTTTTGTCAAAATCCGGTATTGGTATGACTTTCCATCTAGGAGGAATAGCAATAACAAGATTTTCAAGATGGCTGTCTATGTCAGTGAAAACCCCAATTTGATATATCATCCTTTCTGGAGGTGTGGCATTAACAAGATTTTCAAGATGGCTGTCTCTGTCAGTCAAAACCCCAATTTGATATATCATCTTTACAAGATTTTCAAGATGGCCACCCTAACGTGAGTGCTGACACCATACAGATGGACTGACAGACTGTCATGATCAATTCATAAACTGGAATTACTTTCTAAACCAGTAATGATCAATTTATAAACTGGAATTACTTTGTAATCCAGTCATGATTCAAGTCATAAACTGGAATTACTTTGCAATCCAGTAAATATCAATTCATAAACCAGAATTATTTTGCAGTCCACTACTGATCAATTCATAAACTGGAATTATTTTGCAATCCAGTATTGATCAATTCATAAACAGGAATTACTTTGCAATCCAGTAAATATCAATTCATAAACCAGAATTACTTTGCAACCCAGTAAATATCAATTCAATAGCCGGATTTACTTTGCAATCCAGTCACCATCAATTAAGAAATTAGCACTGCTTTGCAATCTGGTCATGATCAATTCATAGACTGGAATCACCTTGCAATCTGGCAAAGAGGGTTTTATATATATATATTTTACTTAGTACTACCATATTCAAGGGAGAATGAACCTCCTCTGAGGAGAGCTCACAACATACTGAGCTAACTTTTCTAGCATGTACATTTTGTTTTTGATGCATGCTGATTATGATGAGCTTTACGCTAAAAATTGTAACTCAGTTTTCATCACAAAGTGTAACTATTATGTAGCATATTGGAATTATATAACTGAATTTTGAACCTTTAGGTCTATAAAATAAAATGTTCTGCTTCTGGTTCCTGACCAACCCTGCTTTTACCTTCCAATCCTTTAAATTATTTCCAACCACAAAAAATCCTGATGTTTCAAATGTTGTGATCATTCATGAGTGTGTGTGATTTGGATTTTTAACACAGCTTTAACAATTTTTCAGTCATATCACTACGATGTCTGCAGTGTGGCAGTTTATAGTGATGTCTAGCACTGGGGCATCATGCCACAGACATGTAGCATCATACCCCACCCAGTCACATTATCCTGACACCAGGCCGACCAGCCCTAACACTAACCTCTTCATGCTGAACACCAAGTTATGCAGCTGTTAGTATCATTTTTATAAGTCTTTGGTATGACTCGGCCGGGGATCGAACTCACAACCTCCCGCATCTGAGGCGGACGCTCTAACCACTAGACCACCGGAGCAGTCATGATCATTCATAGATAACAGTTTAATACATCGCACTCACTAAGACACTTGCTAATTTTCTAAATATTTTTGAGCACCTAACTGACATAGACTAGAAAGCATAATTCAACAACAGTTACCTTCGCACCTTCATTAATCAGGGTCAGCTTCAAATTTACAGCAAGTAATATCAGACAAAAGCAAATTATTTAGGAATTTATGACAAGAGTATATATCTTTCGTGTAACATTGTGTTGTGTATCTAACTATGGTGTTAACATTGTACTTTATATCCAACTATTGTGTAACATTGTATTGTGTATTTAACTACTGTGTCACATTGTACTGTGTATTTAACTATTGTGTAACACTGCATTGTGTACCTAACTATTGTGTCACATTGCATATCTAACTATTGTGTAACATTGTAATGCATATCTATTGTGTAACATTGTATTGTATATCTATCATGTAACAATGTATTGAGTAATACTGACATGGTCATTTTCCAAGAAATAAAATTGGGTCATGCAACCATTGTTCACTTCTGGTAAAACATTGGTTAAAAATGACAGGGATTTTTGTGCCACAAGAAGAGAGATTGGTGGTGGAGTAGGGGACAGAAAGGCTCAAGAAATAACACACAAAATCACTCTGCCCTCCAGTTCACCATCAATCCCTTTTGTTATGGTTCATATCTCTGTGGAAAAAATGAGGGAAAAAAAAAACTATTTCCTGTCTGACAACTCAAACGTTTTCAGCATGAAACCAAAACATACAGATTGCTTTCTTTTCTCTTCCTTATTATTATTATTATTATTACAAACTTTAAAACTACTGATATTTCATTCCTTTAATCCCGATAATTTCATTCCTTTAATCCTGATAATTTCATTCCTTTAATCCCGATAATTTCATTCAAAGATAAGCCATAATCTGAGGACCCCCACTTACAAAAAATTTGTCAAATATTCATGAAATGTACAATGATCTGTTTTTAAGACCAATTAATATTATTTTGACAAATATATCTAACTCGTCTCCTGGACTTATTATGGGATATACACTGAATAATGTATGGCATTAAATTTCACTGTAATTCAACATTAAAGATATTTCTTTCCATAAATAAAAAGCAAAATATGTTCCTACCTTGATTTTATACTTGTAGTCCTCTAAAATCCATTTTGTACAGTTCACATTATTTAAGCTGTTGCAACTCTACCAATAACCACTATCAAGAAATCAACTGAACAGAGAAGCTGGAGTTTCACCAAGTGTTGGCACATTGCAAGACCACATGTATAAACTCCAACACTGGGAATATTCCTTAGAAATCCATCCCTGGTTTTGCATTCCAAATAAAATATATTTCAGCAAAGGTTTGGAAACAATGCTTAAATTGTGAATTTCACTGAACCTTTCATACCCAAAGGAACCCTAGGTGTAATGAAACGAAGACTATGCACAACCACCAACTGCTAGAGTGAACTGATCCTACAAAGTCTGACAGTGATTTCCTAAGAAATAAAAGTGAAGTGGACATCTCTCTCACTTGTTATTGATTATTCCATACATGTACCCACAGACCTAGTACACAGTGGTCATGACATATATATGCCAACGTTTAATGCACACCTAAATACAATTGACATAGACACCTGATCTGCAGTCACTGTGCAAACATGCAGATCAGGGTCCATGAAAATGGGAAAATCCTACGATTATTTCCATTGCATTCTAGAAACAGATACTGGATGTAAATAAAGGCAGTTTGAACTGACCTCAAGCCCTCAGGCTTTTCTATTGCATGTCAGAAGACACTAGATGTACATCAGACAGTGGCAAGTTTGAACTGACCTCAAGGCTGTCATTATCACTACAGTATAATGTCAGGATGACATGATGATGTTTACTTGCTGCTTGCAATAAAAGCAAGAGTTTGAGGCTGCTGAAACCAACTAAATTGTTTTTGATTATTTTATTAAAATGTTGCAGGAATAAACTGAAATTAAAAATGCATGCATTTCACTGATGGTGGAAATGCTGTGGAATGTTTTCAGACTGGGTCCATGCATGTTGTTCCCTCTACTTAACATTTCAAGCAAACAGTACAGACCCTGATGAGAGACCTTAAGTGTAATGGCAGATTTGGATTTATAATGTTTGCAGTTGGCTATACCATAAACACTAGTATGTTATGTAGGCTGGTATGATGAACTAATCTTGTTGGTCATATCATACACACCAGTAACTATGCAGGCAGGTATTCTGCCATAATCCGGGTGGGAATATCATACACACCAGAATGTATGTAGACTGGTATTCCAACCTAATCCTGTTGGGTATATCATACACACCAATATGCATACAGACTGGTATTCTGGCCTAATCTTGTTCAGCATATCATACACACCAGCATGTATGTAGACTGGTATTCTGCCCTAATCCTGGTGGGAATATCATACACACCAGAATGTATATAGACTGGTATTCCAACCTAATCCTGTTGGGTATATCATACACACCAATATGCATGCAGACTGGTATTCTGGCCTAATCTTGTTCAGTATATCATACACACCAGCATGTATGTAGACTGGTATTCTGAACTAATCCTGTTGGGTGTATCATACACACCAGTATGGAATCAGGCCACAATTAATAGTTCTGGTTCAGTACCCACGAATGTAGTCCCAGTCTATTTTTAGAGCATTTTTCCTGTCTCCTTTAGGTGGTGATACAAGAGTTACATTTAGGCATTCTTGGTATGGATTTAAAGGCAATTATTTATTCTTTATAATATGAGCTTATGGTGTGGTTGTATGTGTGTGTTTCGGCGACAGTGTACGGTGAGTAATAAGGTCTTGGTGATGATCCGGAAGTGAAATCTGTGTTATATTGCACATTGGTTTGTTTACAGTCCAGCCTTTCAAAAAAATGCCAGTGAACCATTGACAAGAACTTCACCGTGAAGTGATCATTATGATTTGTATTGATTGTCACACAGTGGAAAGTTCAGTACTGAGAAACAAATGTAGAGAATATATAGTAAAATTAATTGTGTTCTATGTCCTGTCAGGGCAGTATTTGAGTAAAGTTTAAATTGGTATAAAATCTTTATTATTAATGACAGACACATGAAATTTTAATGTTATGTATATTGACTTTGAAAATATAAGAATGAAATTAAAAATAAAAAATTAATTTTTATTTTAAAAATTTAAATGAAATTTTTTAAAAAATAATAAAAATTGAATTTTCCCCCCAAAATGCACATATATAATATTTATTAGGAATGATATTAAATCATATCAGCATGTATATATTCCTACGCCTTATATAAGCTCCAATGATGGATAGTTGTCAAATTATGTCAGAGAAAATACCTTTGTAAGACGAAATGAGACCTTCATTTAAAATACATGAAGACAAAATTCTATTTTGTATTGTACCTTTAGGTCATTCAAATTATTTATTAGGGGTCCAAACAGTTCATTTATGTGTTTATGACGGGTGACTTCCTGAGTAACACATATCTGCTTGTATAGCTATCAGTAATTGTTTTAAAGCATAGTTATAGGGTATTTAGTGAGAGGACAGAGATGAAAACTTTATACAAGAACCTGCTCAAGTTCTCTACAAAATCATTTTAAGCTGTCAGAGAATGAAATACAGGTCAAACGGATAAAATATACTATCCCCAGGTATATTTACCCTAGCATGTAAGAAAACAGCAAAATGATGTAAGTTGAATACAAAATGCATTCCATTTTATTGTTCAGTTTTGTTAAAATATTGATTGATGTAGTGTGGCATTGTGGCCTATATGATATTATGGGAATTCTAATGATCCATTTTGCTTTATGCATTATTAATTACTAATAATATTTGACACTCTAAAGATTACATATGAAATATTCAAACAGATTATTTGAATTTAACTTTGTACAACAGATCTTAACATGGTTACATATCCGACATGAACAAATATCCATATATTTTAGAATGTTTGGAATCAAAAGTTGACATTCAGTACACCATTTAGGCTGACATTGTATCTATAGTGAATCTGTAAGGCACAGTTCTAGACGTGTGCACTTCAAATATCCCAAAATGTTATTTTCATCATGAATATGCGTATGTATGGTAACATATTTCAATTTAGTACTTTGACAGAGTGCGGTATTCTAGCATCAGCTGATATCTGATTCCACTGAATTATTGAGCTCAATAAAACTGGCAACCAACACTCTTAAAAATACACGAAAAATGTTCAAACAGATCATTTGAATTATGTTTGCACATGTGATTTTAACAAGTACATTGTATATGTCCCACATATGCAAATGTCCGTCCTTGTTTACAAGTTTCTGGGGATCAGAATTTCACACTTAGTTGATGATATAGGATCTATTGGTCATCTGTGTGGCCACATTTGGCTATATTCACTTGCAATATCCAAAATTATTATTTCCCTCATGAATAAGATTGCTTATCGTAATATATTTTAATTTGGTAGATTAATTGTCACTTGACTTTCCTGTATATTGGTATGTACTAATGTTTGCATCAATGATCAAACCTCACCGTTCCAACATTGCCTTAAACTTTATGATACATACTCTGCCTGATAGTTATTTAATCTGTAAATGGCTAAATATGCTTGTAGAAACATCATCTATTTTTAGGATGCATTTATCACTTTAATACATGTCCATTACTTCACATTTCTGAGTGTCACTCTGTCAAGTTTACTATTTTTCCCCATGTTTGCAACCCGAATGTTATTTTGAAATCAGCATATCTAACACATTTTGACTTCATTTACCTATATCTTACTGTTTTCTAGAATTAAGTGAAACGTGTTATATCTTTTCAGGTCTAGCCTGGCATCTGGAACAAAGTGTTAGAGTTGGATCAGTTTGGAAGCTCTCCAGTAGTCCGGTGGTGATAGCAAGGTTTCACATGGACATGTGCAGTGTACTGCTGTAAGTGACCAAGATTAGTTCATATCAGCACACTGATATACAGCACATCAAAGACATGGCTTAGGTCTTCATGAGAGAGATTCACACCATTGTTCAGTAGGGTAGAGCCTCCCTGAAACTGTATTTTCCTATCACACTGTCACCTTTTGTAGTTATCGACACTAAGTGAAATGCATTTTTGCTATAAAACATGGTAGTGGTCCCATCAAAACTTTAAATTTGAGTGCGCTATTAGTTATATAACAACTGCCTAAGTACCTGACACAATAAATGTGGAACATAGCACTTGTCATTGTTTCTTTAGTGTGTACACCTATATGCATCTGGATAGGTATATTGCAATTTGCTGCCAAAATCACTGTGAGCTATCATGCTTCACTACTCCTGGGAAAAATGTTATCAGTTGTACAGATCCAAACTACCATTTGTTTTAAATACCATTCATTAGTCAACTTTTCTGTCTAAAATTTGTCAAACTGAATTTTATAACTTGATTGAAAATTTAATTTTTCAATAAAATTTAGTTTTCAAAATTTAAATGTTTATTTATATTTCCATTAAAGTTTAATGTATCAATATTTTTAAATTTCAAACATATTTTCAGACAGGCCTTATCATGTATTACAGTTAGGTTTTTACTGCATTGAAAAATTCCTATAATTAAGGAAGATATAGCAAATTTAGTTTTGGTTTCTCAAGAACACTTGGACCACAACTTGCACCATGTGAAACACCAGCACTACACAGGTTTCTGACAGTTGTCACATGTCTTGTTTGCAAGGAAATTACAAAAGACTTCATGTATGAAGCTGAAATAGGTGTGGCATGCAAATATAAAAGTTTGACTAACAAAATGGGCCTGTCAGGAAAGGCCACAATTAATAGTTCTGGTTCAGTACCCACGAATGTAGTCCCAGTCTATTTTTAGAGCTTTTTTCCTGTCTCCTTTTGGTGGTGATACAAGAGATAGATTTAGGCACTCTTGGTATGGATTTAAAGGCAATTATTTATTCTTTAGAATGTGAGCTTATGGTGTGGTTGTATGTGTGTGTTTCGATGACAGTGTACAGTGAGCAACAAGGCCTTGGTGATGATCCGGAAGTGAAATCTGTGTTCCATTGCACGTTGGTTTGTTTACAGTCCAGCCTTTCAAAAAAATGACTGTGCACCTTTGACAAGAACTTCACCGTGAAGTCATCTTTAAAGGTATTTTAGATTAACATATGATTTGTATTGATTGTCACACAGTGGAAAGTTCAGTACTTAGAAACAAATGTAGAGAATATATAGCAAAATTAATTTGTGTTCTATGTCCGCATGTACGCAGACTGGTAATCCAGCCTAATCCTGCTGGATACATCATATACACTAGTTAAGTATGCAGACTGGTATTCTGACCTAATCCTCTTGAGTATATCATACGCACCAATAAAAGTACCAGTGTACAGATTGGTATTCTGATCTAATGCTCAGGGCTGATCAAATCCCATAGCCTGACTTCCTGGACTACTCATTTTCAAAGTCAGGCAAGTAAAATTTACCAAGTCACTAGTATGGGACAAGTGCTTTTTCCTATTTTAAATAGTCTGGTACGTTTGTATTTTAATGCTCTAATCAATTAATCTACCTTTATCTGGCCATTCCTGCCTTCACGGCATACTGAGCCTTGATTCCATCACTTCCATGTATACATTTACATCCTGTCACACGTAATGGTCGTTGATAACTGGTCCATGTGTGCACATTCCGACTGCATTTTGGGCAAAGGGACCAATTCAAAACATGCCAAACAAAACAACACATGATTATTCAGCAGTGTTTTAAGTGGTGTTGTTGCATTGTGTATACTCACACCAGATCCTCAGGAACAGTTCACCCTAAATTTTAATCCAGTGAGTAAGTGTAATTAATGAAAGGAACTTTACACTGGCATTAGAGCTGTTTCCTTAAAGAAATAATTAAATGGTAGTAATGATTCTTGAATTTCCATTTAATTACGCAGAAGATTAACTTCCATGTGAGATACTGTATTTATTTTAAAATGCGAAACAATTACACTAATGAGCTGTCTATGTTCATATTTCATCTACAATGTTGAAGCCATCCATGAAGCATGGGTACTATTATTAGTAATGGGTACTATTATTAGTAATGGGTACTATTATTAGTAATATTTGTATTTAAACAAAGAAATGTATGTTATGATCACTCTGGAAGTAGATTTCAGGCAAATTAATATTTACAATGCGGATAAAAAGAGTTTGCTAAATTATTTTCACAGGACAGTAATAAGATCGGATATGGATAATTCCTGTGAAAGTGAATGGATAAAATGTAAACCTGCTCTGAGTATGTGGAAACTATCTTACCAAAGACATAATCCTCAATCTGTGGCAGCATAAAAAATGTCAAATGTAACATAACAACAAGATTGAGAAATTCTCTGCCATATTGGGTTGATTGTTGAATTTTACTGATTTCGAAAGAAAGACATTTTGCAGTTATTGTAAACGATATCCCAAAATGGTAAAGGTTGGAAATTCAACTAGTGTATTTGTCAATGACTACATGTACTTTCCTCACAAGAGGTCAGATCTGGTGAAATACGTGACTGAAGACTTGCTGGTTTTCCTCAATTATTTTGAAGTTATTTTCAAAACGGAAAACCATCCTGCTATTCACCATCAGTTCAAAGCAAAGATGGGAGCTTACAAACAGTGAAAGGATTCACCTGCTGAAGTTCTTGCCACAATATCAGTGAAGATTCCACCTTCTCTGAGTCTGTTATGCAAACTGTTAGAGATCATGGTTGTTAAAATCCCACCCACTGCTGAGTGTGAATAAGGATTTAGTACAAGGACCTTAATCAAGACTTCATTAAGGAATTCAAAAAACAACAGACTTTACAAATTCTAAAGAACATTTCAGCAAATGGACCAGAGCTTGAGGACTTCAACCCAGACACAGCTATCAACTCTTGTCTTAGTGCTGGCCCAGGTGCCAAACATGTACATGTACATTTTTTTAATCCAGCAGTTAAAATATATATCAATGAAGTAGCCAAATGTGTAGTATCAACCAATATTTGTAAAGATGCAAATTCTTTAATATTTTTACAAATGCAAGTTCTTTTAAAAAATAAACATGTTCTACATTATTTGGTTTATTATTTCTATGGATTCAAGTGCATACATCTCATCCAATCTTGGCAAGTGATTACAATTTTGGGACAACTAAAAAGTAAGGTAGAACAAGTGAACTTCTGGAAAACACTTGTCCTGGACAAGTGCATGAAAACAAAATTTGATCAGCCCTGATGATCTTGGGTATGTCATAAATGGGTTAATTCAAGCAAATTGACTGACATTCAAAAATAGAAGTGTTGAGTAAATTCACAATAATATATTTTTTGATTGGCCGAAGGACTCAGAATAGTCTAAACAAGCTGGCCTTAGGAAGAACTCAGAGTAGTCTAAACAAGCTGGCCTTAGGAAGGACTCAGAATAGTTTAAACAAGCTGGCCTTAGGAAGGACTCTGAATAGTCTAAACAAGCTGGCCTTAGGAAGGCTCAGAATAGTCTAAACAAGCTGGCCTTAGCGAGGACTCAAAATACTGGTAGTCTAAACAAGCTGGCCTTAGGAAGGACTCTGAACAGTATAAACAAACTGGCCTTAGGAAGGACTTAGAATAGTCTAAATAAACTGGCCTTAGGAAGGACTCAGAATAGTCTAAACAAGCTGGCCTTAGGAAAGATTCAAAAGTCTAAACAAGCTGGCCTTAGGAAGGACTCAGAATATTCTAAACAAGCTTGTCTTAGGAAGGACTCAGAATATTCTAAACAAGCTGGTCTTAGGAAGGACTCAGAATAGTCTAAACAAGCTGGCCTTAGGAAGGACTCAGAATAGTCTAAACAAGCTGGTCTTAGGAAGGACTGAATAGTCTAAACAAACTGGCTTCTAAACAAGCTGGCCTTAGGAAGGACTCAGAATAGTCTAAACAAACTGGCCTTAGGAAGGACTCAGAATAGTCTAAACAAACTGGCCTTAGGAAGGCTCAGAATCGTCTAAACAAACTGGCCTTAGGAAGGCTCAGAATAGTCTAAACAAACTGGCCTTAGGAAGGACTCTGAATAGTCTAAAACTGGCCTTAGGAAGGACTCAGAATAGTCTAAACAAACTGGCCTTAGGAAAGCTCAGAATTATCTAAACAAGCTGGCCTTAGGAAGGACTCAGAATAGTCTAAACAAACTGGCCTTAGGAAGGACTCATAATAGTCTAAACATACTGGCCTTAGGAAGGACTCAGAACGGTCTAAACATACTGGCCTTAGGAAGGACTCAGAATAGTCTAAACAAACTGGCCTTAGGAAGAACTCAGAATAGTCTAAACAATCAGAATAGTCTAAACAAACTGGCCTTAGGAAGGACTCAGAATAGTCTAAACAAACTGGCCTTAGGAAGGCTCAGAATCGTCTAAACAAACTGGCCTTAGGAAGGCTCAGAATAGTCTAAACAAACTGGCCTTAGGAAGGACTCTGAATAGTCTAAAACTGGCCTTAGGAAGGACTCAGAATAGTCTAAACAAGCTGGCCTTAGGAAGGACTCGGAATAATCTAAACAAGCTGGCCTTAGGAAGGACTCAGAATAGTCTAAACAAACTGGCCTTAGGAAAGCTCAGAATTATCTAAACAAGCTGGCCTTAGGAAGGACTCAGAATAGTCTAAACAAACTGGCCTTAGGAAGGACTCATAATAGTCTAAACATACTGGCCTTAGGAAGGACTCAGAACGGTCTAAACATACTGGCCTTAGGAAGGACTCAGAATAGTCTAAACAAACTGGCCTTAGGAAGAACTCAGAATAGTCTAAACAATCAGAATAGTCTAAACAAACTGGCCTTAGGTAGGACTCAGAATAGTCTAAACAAACTGGAATTAGGAAGGACTCAGAACCAGTATAAACAAACTGGCCTTAGAAAGGACTCAGAACAGTGTAAACAAACTGGCCTTAGAAATGATTCAGAACAGTCTGAATAAACTGGCCTTAGGAAGGACTCAGAATAGTCTAAACAAAGTTGCCTTCATAATAGCTATGCTGGTTTTCAAAGCACTCATCTGACTGAATAATAGTCCTAAACAAGGCAACTGAATTAACTGTTGCATGTTCCATATGTAGTAGGCCGATAAATCAGCCCTTCACCCGTGATGATGTTGATTTTCGGGTGAGGGGCTGATATCACTATTTACTAGAAACTGCAATTATCTGCATCCAAATTTGGCTGCACACATCGGTGTACATTTTATACACTTACCAGTACTTCTCGTGGCTGTGAAGCAACCGTCAGCTGTAGAGTTCTTTTGGTGACATGTACATTATATTTCCAGAGCATATCATATGTTTGGTGAGTTTTAAATCCACCTGGAATAGCACAACTGTCTGTCCTGTGGCCATTTTGAATTTCGCACTTGATATGGCTGTTACCAATTACCGGTATGTGTCTAAAGTGTACGCAAAGTTTGTTCCGGAAAGATGTGCATGCAGCAAAATTGCACATTTTAATGAACAGGTCACATCAGACCCACATATCGTCCATCAGTATCAACACAGATTTGGGGGGTTGATTTATCGGACTACATACGTAGCATTAAAAGATACAGTGATGGCCAAATTAGCACTAAGGAGTAGGCTGACACTCAATTGCTGATTGATTATACCAAATGTCGGTAAAATATTTGACAGGAAGGACAATACTCAAATGAAGAAAGAGAAAACGGTATACAAAAATAAGTTTAGGTAAAACTGGTTACACCAGAGTTTTCCATAGGATTTTCAAAGTTGCTGTCCAGAACTCCTTCCTTGGAGTCCCAATAACGAGACGTTTCTTTTTCCCTTGCAATAATTCAGAACATTATGTAAGCATATCAGATTGCTAAGGGCAAATTCATTGTGTAATCATTCTTTTTTAATTCTGTGTGTGTGCAAGTAGGAGTGATATTTTATGGTTTTTATTCTATATTAATTTATGTAATTAGATAACTTCATTTCAAATAATAAATCTGCCGAAAGAGTAGGGAAGAAACAAATTACCATATTCCATTATTATCTAACATCGCCTAATCCCTTTATAGTCACTTGTTTAAAGACATGCACCTGTATGACTGACACTTGCTTCAGAGAAACAGATCAAATAAAAGGGAAATTCAAACAAAAAATTTGCACACAGTAAATTCAACTGGCAGAATTTTCATGTGTCCAAAATTAAACATATATGCATTTACGTGGATTTGGACATCCCAGGAATCCTTTTACAATGAAGTGTATGGAAAAGACAATGATGCTATTGTACTCTCTCAATGAAAGCATTCAAAATGTAGGCAACTCTTGGAAAAGTTGTACACATTTTGTAATGCAAACTAAGCAGGGACGGGTTGGAAGGTTACAAAAAGCCCTATCATACTAACTTCGTAAAGTTTAGGTGCATATTTGATCACATATGAATGCATTTTGAATAAAAGGCACATCTATCATTTGTAAGTGTAATTATTATAGAATCTGGAGAAAAGTTGGATTCTGGACTTTTCTGTCTTTCAAATTTCTATGAAGAGTTTAATCTCCTGAACTTTATCCACATTATAATTCTTGAAACAAATATCTGACCATTGGGTTAAATACCATACACTTCTTGTCAAGTGGGATATTAACTATGGTACAGGTTTTGTACAGTATGATGAGATATTATATTAAATATGAAACAATTGTATCATAGGACTGTACATTAAATTCAGAACACTTCTTGCATCATGGGATATTACATTAAATACAGTACACGTCTTCTATTATGGGATATTACACTAAATACATTACAAGTCTTCTATCATGGGATATTACATTAAATACGGTATACTTCTTGTATCATGGGATATTACACTAAATATGGTACACTTCACATATCATAGGATATTACACTAAATATGGTACACTTCTTATATCATAGGATATTACATTAAATATGGTACACTTCTTGTATCATGGATATTACATTAAATATGGTACACTTCTCGTATCATAGGATATTACACTAAATATGGTATACTTCTTGTATTATAGGATATTACATTAAATATGGTACACTTCTTGTATCATATGATATTACATTAAATATGGTACACTTCTTGTATCATGGATATTACATTAAATATGGTACACTTTTTGTATCATAGGATATATTACATTAAATATGGTACACCTGTATCATGGGTAAACTTCCTTGTTTAACATCTCAAAGCCCTTATGTCAGAAACAGCAGATTTCCTCTTCCTTGTTTATTTTTTAAACTGTAGTGGGAATTTTTACACTGACTTCAAATTTAAAGCTTCATTAGAATGAAATACAGACTCACTGACAATGTAGATTCCATATTTTACAACATGTAGGCTGCAATCTAATTAAAATCCGATCTACACTGACAATAATATATGGCCTGGTGGTACACCAATATTCCTGCCATATTCCCAGTGTTGGTGAAGGGTTTGGGACCCAAAAAGTGTTTTGAAATCCATGGGGAGGGAGGTTATTATAGTTAACTCAAAAGAGATGTCACCAAAAACAAAACAAAATAACATCTCTTTCTCTGAAGCAATGAATATACTTACACACAAAAATAGTTAGTGGACTTAGCACTGTCCAGTATCATCAACACACACAAAAATAGTTGGTAAACTTAGCACTGTCCAATATCACCATATAAAAAAGTTGGTAGACTTAGCGCTGTCCAGTGTCACCAAACACAAAAATAGTAGGTAGACTTAGAACTGTCCAATATCACCAAACACAAAAACAGTTGGTAGACTTAGCATTGTCCAATATCACCAAACACAAAAATAGTAGGTAGACTTAGAACTGTCCAATATCACCAAACACAAAAATAGTAGGTAGACTTAGAACTGTCCAATATCACCAAACACAAAAACAGTTGGTAGACTTAGAACTGTCCAATATCACCAAACACAAAAAAGTTGGCAGACTTAGCGCTGTCCAATATCACCAAACACAAAAATAGTAGGTAGACTGAGAACTGTCCAATATCACCAAACACAAAAACAGTTGGTAGACGTAGCACTGTCCAATATCACCAAACACAAAAATAGTAGGTAGACTATCACCCAACACAAAAATAGTTGGTAGACTTAGCCTGTCCAATATCACCAAACACACAAATAGTAGGTAGACTTAGCACTGTCCAATATCACCAAACACAAAAATTGTTGGTAGATTTAGCATCGTCCAATATCATTACCACACACTCACATAATCAAAACCATAATAAAAAAACTTGCCAAGTTTCTGCTTTTTAAAATCCATTAGACAATGGAACATTTTTTAATTAGATGCAACCTTTGCTGCTCTTGAAAGTGCAGTAGAGTTGATGGCAATGTGACCGTAATTTGTGTTCATCTTTGTACTCACCAGAGACTGTTTTGCAAACTTCCCAAGGACCTTGTTGAATTTATGTCAACATAGAAATTGATCTCGCTACATCTGCATTGCTGTGAGGGAGTGTCAAACACATTGTGTCATATTGCTGTATCGACCAATGTCATACAATCCAGAATGAATAATTTTGATATGGTGTTTCCAGTGTGTGTAAAAAATAAAATGCTCCTCCTTGATGATTCACTTAGCCTAATGGAAGCACCCAAAGCAGTGTTCAAAGAACCTATCTGCAAAGCTATTCTCATGCAAATTAGGTAATCTGTCAAATGTAACTTTTGTGCAAGGGCTAAAATAATTCTAAATATGTAATGTGTGTGTGTGTGTGTGTGTGTGTGTGTGTGTGTGTGTGTGTAATATGGATTTTTAACACAGCTTTAAAAAAAATTCAGTCATATCGCTAAGATATCTGCACTGTGGCAGTTGACAGTGATGTCTAGCGCTGGGACATCATGCCGCAGACATGTAGCATCATGTCTCACCCAGGCACATTATCCTGACACCAGGCTGACCAGTCATAACACTAACCAAGTAATGCTAGCGTCAAGTGAGGCAGCTATTAGTACCATTTTTATAAGTCTTTGGCATGTCTTGGCTGGGGTTCAAACCCCCGGCCACCCAGAGGTGCATACTCTAACCACTAGGCCATTGGAGCGGTCTTTAATATGTAATATTTGCCTGCTGCTGTTGCATAGCTAGTTCTCTTTCAGAATCTTCCAGAATACTGGATCAACCTTGGGGGAACCCCATAGATCCTGGGTATGCAGGAAGGCCCGCTTCATTATTTTGAAGGAGCAGCCAAATGTGGAACAGGTTAAACAAGGATGCTAACAAGATGTCAGCATGAGAGGCTATGATTGCTAATGACCTAACCTTTTGATCTAAGGATTCCATTGTCTTGACTAAAGTTGAGCTCATGTCCCCATAGAAATACCCACCTGTGCTGCATCCAAAGTGGGAGTTTTAGTGAGCCAGGAAGGAGTATGTACCTTGTAGCTAGAAGTTGCTAACAAGGGTTGTAATGCAGCAGAAGGGACAGACCACCCCCTATGTTGTCTACTGAAATCCTGGCCACTTGCTAAACCTGAGAAAATCTTGTAGATTGTAAATGATTGAGGAAGGAGCAAGAGATCTGATCAAGAGTTTGCCCCAGAAAGTTTCTCCAAACTGGAAAGAATGTTTGAGTCACGAGAACCTGAAGGTTTGGGTCACGGAATGTTAGACAAGAGGCAGTAACCCACATTCACTGCTTTATCAAACCACCTCTTTCTCTGCCTCTTTAACCCAAGGTTAAGAAAGGGCAGGGGACATGACTGTAGCAGGTATCACATCGGCCTGCTCTGAGCCTAACTCACTGGCTTCAATGAGGACACAAAGGACATCTTCATCAACTGGGACCAAGCAACTAGACACAGATCAAGGATTCTACAAGCAACTTTAATAAGATTCATTTCCAGACCTGACAGACTTAGAATTGATCATTCTCTTTCTGAGGGGACTAGACTGCATCACCAAAAGAATGTCCCTCTGACTGAAAGGGTGCTGCTACCCCCTTAGAGGAGGACATGACTCACAATTAGGACTTACCAAGATGTGGGTCAGTAGAGGGTGCTGCTCCCTCCTTTGCAGTGGAGGGGGTCCTTGGCTTGCTCTCTGCCCTTTTGGATGTGAGAGAGTGCTGCTCCTTCCCATGGATAGGACCTGACTTACTCTCTGCCCTAAGAGAAGGCTTCGACTCATTCTCTGCCATCACAGAATTGGGATGGTGCTTCTCCTCCCTCTCTACCCATTTATATCTTCCTTTGGGAGAGGTCTCACCAACCCTAGAAGTCTCTGTGGAGTCTTGGGTAAATCTTTCTCTGAGATCCGAGAGATTCTGAGAAAGAGAACATGGAAAATTCTGACGAAGATGAGGAATCGTTTTTCCTTGCTTGGTAGGTTTGTCAACTCTCTGCGAGATTGCATATCTCCTCAGACCAAAAGCTACAAAATGGACAGTCATCTGTCCTCTTACAATGTGCACAGGATAAAAAAATTGGGATGTGTGTCCCGCTGTGATTTTTTGTGGCCACATTTCTAAATACATTGCTCATTGTTCCTCTAGTAAAGATGCTGAAAGAACATTTGATTTTTAAAAAAAGCTTCTAAATTAATATGCAATAGGCTGTTGTTGTTGTTGTAGGGTTTAACTCCATTTTTCAGCACAACATAGGCTATACATGGTGGCCAGTATAACTGGTGGAGGAAGAACCCTGGAAAATCCGGGAAAAACTACCGACCCACGAGATGCTGCTGGCAGGCTTTCTCACGTATCCACGTTTGGCGAGCCTGAGACTCAAAACCACACAGACAGAGGTCAGATGGCAGTGATCCGGAATGGTGAGCACTATAGACCACTCAGCCACTTGAGGCCCCAATATGCAACTGATAAAGCGTTGAATAAGTGAATGCTAATATAATTTATTCAGTGAAATTACACCTTACATAGGTGTTTCACTAAGCTTAAATGTTAAAAAGGAACCAATGCAAAGCTTTCAGGATAGCAAAAGCAAAGCAATGCAAAGATTTCAGGACAGAAAAAGCAATTCAATGCAAAGCTTTCAGGATAGAAAGAGCAATGCAATGCAAAGCTTTCAGGATAGAAAAAGCAAAGCAATGCAAAGCTTTCAGGATAGAAAAAGCAAAGCAATGCAAAGCTTTCAGGATAGAAAAAGCAATAATTATGTCAACCAGGCTTTTAAAAAAAGCAAGGGATTACATAAAAATTAACAAAATACAAGAAGGTTATGATTGCTAATTATAAGTAAACATTTAGGGAAGACTATCCAAAACGATAACTGAGTACCAAAGATAAAATGAAGAAGTGGTGTGGAATCTGCTTACCACATATAAAATGTTACAATTCACAATATAGGTAAAGTAAATTAAATGTCTGGCAGACAATTCTATAAACCACAAAATGGAAGGATAGGGAAATTAAAATAACTTCCTACCATCTGCTTCTCAGAAAATGTTATTTGAATACAAATAAAACAATCACTCTGAAATGCTAACACCCTTAAATAGGAAAAATAACATAAAATAACATGCAAAGGTGTACATCACGTGCATGGAACAACCATCTAAAAAACTCTCAAGAGATCTTAATTAAACTGTGACAAAAATCGATCAGGGTATAGTCCTGATGTTCACTAGGACTATAGCACACAAGACGATAATAATTCACTCACTGACCCATGAAACCAGCAGCTAATTTTCTTTATCGAGATGATATTGAACCTTACAACTTGGCAACCAAAAAATATTCTTGCCCTGGATGTATGGGGTTCTCCCAGAGTTGATCCACTGTTGAGGAAGATTTTGGTTCACCCTAATGGGAGGAAAGAATTTTAGTCAATTGACTGGGTATTTTCCTCCTCAGAAAGTACCAGCTATGCAACAGCAACAGGTATGGTATTACAGATATTAAATGGTGGTTGCTTCTCTAAGGTTGTTTTAAATTTTAATCAAGTGAATAAATAATTCTACATGGCATGTGATCAGGACTGTTTACTGTTTATAAAAACTATAAGCTACAGGCTTCAAAACAGTGGCATGAAAAATCTTGGAATCTTTTTAGATTTAAGATTACTTCAAATCCTGGGGTTTAGTTGTCAAAAATCATGTTTTTGTGTGACGTGTTATGGCAGGTATGCTGTTTATTTTAGCAGTCTATCAACAAAAGCATTGGTATGATGGACACTTATTATTAATTGCATTTTGTTTCAAAGACTTATTTTTAGTAACTTTTTGTTTCAATGACTTATTTTTAACAACTTTTTGTTTCATTGACTTATTTTCAGTAACTTTTTGTTTCAATGACTTATCATTAGCAACGGTTTGTTCAATGACTTACCATTAGTAACTTTTTCTTTCAATGTTTTTCATTCTGTGAAATATGAAAGCCGTAAAGTGATTGGCAAGTCAAACATTTAACACATATCCATAGGATTTTAGTCTCTGGGTGTCTATGTGTGTGACTTGGATTTTTAGGGTAGCTTTAAAAAAATTTGGTCATATCACTAAAATGTCAGCAGTGTGTCAGTTTATAGTGATGTCTAGCACTGGTGCATCATGCCACATACATGTAGCATCATATTTCACCTGTTATCCTGAAACCAGTCTGACCAGTCCTAGCACTAACTTCTCAATGCTGAACGACAACTAAGGCAGCAGATGGTACCATTTTTATAAGTTTCTGGTATGACTCGGCCGGGGTTCAAACACACGACCTCTTGCATTCGAGGCAGATGCTCTAAGCACTTAGGTCACCAGAACGGTCAATTTAGTTTCTGGATCAGCGCTTTGCTTATGTCATTGTTGTAAGCTGTGGGCAACAACTGTTCTGCTCCTTTATAAGCTATGACTGCCTAAAGAGTTTTCATCATTTTTCATGAGTATGCATAAACAAAAATGTCATCAACACATGTAACAATCTTCTACATATCAGTGGAAGTGACCATTTATTAACTGGAATGTGACAGTGTCTGAAAGACACTTTTGACTGGCTCTTCAAACAGTACGTACAGTCATGTTGGGTCACAATCACACAAAACATTACTTTGCTACAACCATGTAATTTAATTACTTGTGTATTAAAATTTGAATTCTTTTTATTTCATTTTTGTATCATGGTATATTATTATGATGATGATTATGTTCACGGGATCTGATATTTTTGAAAGAAACATCGTGTTTATTTAGAACGTAAATATGACTCTCAGCTTTCATAAGTGTTTTTTTAGATTGCTGGGTTGATAAATAACCGGCATAAATGACTGGTTGTGGCCAAGGTCATTTTCTAAGCATATGTGATTACATTGTGTACTGCAATTGTTAGATGATGAAATAACCACACGTTCTTCATGCACAAGCATGAAATGACGTCTTAGTTCAGTTTAAAAACACTTAGGTCCCTGTGAAATAGTCAGAGTCGTTCTTATACCTTGAGAAGAAGGTATTATTTTTCTTGTGCTGGAAAGAGTTTATTTTTCTTTACATCTGTAGAGCTCAAGATGTGTCTTGTTATATAGATGACAGCTATAGGAGTTCATCTACTTTTTAAATAATAACTTTTTCCCTGGAGAACTACACAAGTGGTTTAGGACAAAGACATTCAGTGAAATTCATTCTAAATTGGAATAGTACAGTACAAATTGTGGTTCAACGTGAAATTCTGGACATTTGTGTAAAGACTTCATCTTATGTCATCGTCCTCCATCTTGGAATCAACTTGACATTCAAACTAGATTCAGTTAGAACTGTTTATTGATAGGACTTATATATTTTCACAATTCTAGGATAAATGTTTGGATTTTCTTCACAAACCGTAAGTCCTATGTCATATTTTCACCTTTTCACCGTGTTTTCTAGGGAAATAAATTATTTTTGTTAAAACTTACAAAACTTGTTGTCTTCAGTCTTTTTTTTTGTTACATTTGAACGAGCCGATATGTAACAAAAAGAAAATTGGGGAGCTCGTCCTTGGGATATTTGAATTTGGCTAAAATATTTCAGAAAATTGTTTTTTGAAATTTAAATTCCCTTAGCTTTTAAATCCCAAGTATTATTTTACATTTTGTTTGAATCTTTAGTGAAAACAACAGGCTTTCATTTACAATGGCATCAAAAGTGGAAAGTTTTCTTTCTAGTCCAACTCAGGAGCAGTTGCTTGAACTTGTCAGAAAGTACGATCTTTCTGAAGCAAAATCTTCCTTAACAAAACAAGAAATTAAAAATATTTTGATTCAATATTTGGTAGAGAAGAATGCTTTTGATAAAAGTGTTTTGGCTACGGTCAGTAAGTCGGTATCAGACTCTGACATAAAAGTAATGGAATTAAAAATGAAATACAAGATGGAATTGGAGTTAAGGAAGCTCGAGCTTCAGAAAGAGAAAGATCAAATGCAGCTGCAATTACAAGAGAAGCAATTGCAATTGCAATTTGAGAAAGAAGAGAAAGAGAGACAGGAAAGAAAGAAAGATAAACAATTGCAATTTGAGAAAGAGGAGAAAGAGAGACAAGAAAGAGAGAAAGATGAACAATTACAGTTTGAAGAGAAGGAGAGAGAGACCGGAGACGGCAAAAGATAAACAAATGCAATTGGAGTTTCAAAAACAACAAATGCACGTACAGATGCAAAAGGAGAAGGATGAAAAGGAATTTCAGATAAAAATGAAAGAAATAGAGCTGGCAAGGGAAAAGCACGATTCCACTTCACATACAAATTCAAGTTTTGACATTACAAAAATTATTAGGTTAGTGCCCCCTTTTAGTGAAAAGGAAGTAGACAAATATTTTGCTCGTTTTGAAAAAGTTGCTGACAATTTGAAATGGCCAAGGGAGTATTGGACTCAGCTACTACAATGTGTACTAGTTGGTAAAGCTAGTGATATTTACCATTCAATGTCAGTACAACAAAGTTCTGACTATGATTTGGTTAAGGAGCATATATTAAAGGGTTATGCGTTAGTCCCTGAGGCTTATTGGCAAAAATTCAGAAACTATAAAAAAGAACCTGGACAAACTTATGTTGAATTTGCAAGAGAAAAAGAACAGTTATTTGAGCAATGGTGCTTAGCCAAGAAAGTTGAACATGACTATGAAAAAATCAAACAACTTATGTTACTTGAAGAGTTCAAAAACTGTGTTCCTAATGACATTAAGAATCATCTTGAAGAGCGCAAGATTGAAACCTTGGAAAATGCTGCTCTTCCTGCCAATGAGTATTCCTTAACTCATAAAGCTCCTGTTGTAGGCAAATCTTTTACTCAGCAGTCTACTGGTAGAAAGGTACTTCAGCCCAATATGACTCTTCCTAAAACTCAATCTGGCACAACTTCTAAAATCAAACTTCTGATAGACTTGATTCAAAATCCTTGTATCTTCCTACGTGTACCTATTGCAAGAAAAAAGGACATGTCATTTCTGATTGCTTCAAACTGAAATATAAGCATCAGAATCAAGATAGACCTATCCCAAATGCTCTTATTTCTAAGAGGTCAAGGTCACGGTCATGTATTGAAAACAATACATTTGTTGGGTCTCAAAAACCCCCATCTGATTTTATTATGGAGAATTATGAACCATTCATGTCGAAGGGTTCTATATCACTCTTGGGTGATTTGGCCAATCCTAACCCTATTAAAATTTTAAGGGATACAGGAGGTTCTCAGAGTCTTTTAATGTCAGGTATTTTGTCTTTTTCTGAGAAGTCCTGTTCTAATGAGTGTTCTCATTCAGGGAGTAGAGTGCAGCTTTGTTAATGTTCCTCTCCATTCTGTAAATTTGTCATCAGACTTAGTTTCAGGACATGTGACAGTTGGTATAGTACATACTTTACCCGTTGAGGGCAATCATTTGCTGCTAGGCAATGATCTAGCTGGAGACAAGGTTGTGGTTAATATACTTGTAACTGACAAGCCTTCTTTGGACCAGAAAATTGATCCTATTGAAAAAGAATACCCTGATTTATACCAAGCTTGTGCAGTTACCAGAGCTATGGCAAAGAAAGCTCTTGAGAATGATTTTGATAAGGAATGTATTCCTTTAGCTGACACATTTATTGGTCAGGCTTTTAATGAGGTCACTTTCACTTCTAATTTGGATCAGTCAAAAGGTATTGATCATAGTGGTCCTCCTTTGAATACTCATTCTCTTTTTTCTGATCAGGGTGACAAACGACAATCACTTGTCATCGAACAGGAGAAAGATCCTGAGATCTCCTGTTTGTTTCAGAGGGCCATTAGTGAAACTGAAGCCACTGAAGTACCTGTCTGTTATTTCAATAAAAATGGAATTCTTATGAGAAAATGGAGACCTCCCGAGGTACCTGCTAATGACGAGTGGTCAGTGAACTATCAGATTGTAGTTCCAAAATCTTACAGACAGGAAATACCTAGTTTGGCCCATGAAACTCCTCTGGCTGGTCATTTAGGGATAAATAAAACTTACCACAAGATCTTGACTCACTTTTATTGGCCAAAAATCAAAAGTGATGTTTGTAAATTTTGTAGATCTTATCATACTTGTCAAATGGTAGGAAAACCCAATCAAAAGATACCTAAGGCTCATCTACAACCTATTCCTGCATTTGACGAACCATTCAGTAGAATTATAGTAGATTGTGATGGTTCCTTGCCAAAGACCAAGTCAGGCAACCAATATTTGTTGACCATTATGTGTGCCACAACAAGATTCCCAGAGGCAATTCCTTTGAGGAATATTAAAACCCAAAACACAGTAAAAGCTTTGATAAAGTTTTTTACTCAATTTGGCCTTCCCAAATCTGTCCAATCAAGTCAAAGGTCAAATTTCATGCCTGGAATTTTCCAGCTTGTTATGCTTGAATTTGGCACTCAGCAATTAAAGTCAAAAGTGAAACTATGGTTTCACAAAACTTTACTTGAGAGAAGTTTTGAGTCCTGTAATAGAGTTCATTCTCTCTTGCTCATACTTCAAAATTTTCTTCAAATTAGATTTTATAGCCCTTACAAAGTAAAGAAGAAAATGAATCAGTTAAATTATAATATTTGTACTCTGGTCTAATAAATTAATGGAGCACTACTATGTTGAAAGAGATAACCAGGTAAATCATGCAATTTATTTAGTTGTACCTGTCCCACCAAATGAGGATTTAAGTGAAAGAATTCAGTCAGATTCTACTGATCTTGGAACAACAAATCTTTGGAATTTGGAAATTATGGAAAATCTAGACCAGAAACTTTCTCATTTACAACAACAAGAAAAAGGTGAACTTAAACAATTATTGTCTGAATATAAGCACTTGTTTCCAGACGTACCTACAAGGACAAACAAAATTTTTCATGACGTTGAAATTGTAGATTCAAAACCTGTGAAACAACACCCATACAGGATGAACCCTCTCAAACAGGAATACTTGAAAAAGGAGATTCAGTATTTGCTGGAGAACGATTTTATAGAGCCCAGTAAGAGTGATTGGAGTTCACCGTGTATACTTGTTCCGAAACCGGATAAAACTTTCCGAATGTGTACTGATTATAGGAAGGTGAACAGTGTGACAAAAACAGATTCATTTCCATTACCAAGAATCAATGACTGTATCAACAAAATTGGAAATGCCAAATAAGTCACCAAATTCGACCTTCTGAAAGGATTTTGGCAAATTCCACTAATGGAAAGGGCAAAAGAAATTTTGGCATTTGTGACTCCAGATGGACTCTACCAATATAAAGTAATGCCATTTGGGATGAAGGGTTCTCCAAGTACTTTTCAACGCCTTATAAATATGATTACCTCTGGTCTAGACAATTGTGATGTTTATATTGATGATGTCATCATCTACAACAACACCTGGAAAGAACATCTAGCCATGATTCGGAAATTCTTTGACAGACTCACTGATGCAAATTTGACTATTAATTTATCTAAAAGTGAGTTTTGCCGTGCTTGTGTAACTTTTCTAGGACATGTTGTGGGACATGGTCAAGTTAAACCTATAGATGTTAAGGTCAAGGCGATCTCTGAATTTCCTGTGCCTGTCAGTAAAAAGAAGCTGATGCAATTTTTGGGTATGGCTGGATACTATCGCAAATTTTGTTCTAATTTCTCTAATATTGTTGAACCTCTGACAAATTTGTTGAGAAAGAAAAA
The DNA here is from genome assembly GCA_016617855.1 of Megalonaias nervosa. NCBI lineage: Eukaryota > Metazoa > Mollusca > Bivalvia > Unionida > Unionidae > Megalonaias > Megalonaias nervosa. Next base: position 132,391 of record JAECUM010025168.1, on the reverse strand, counting down.
CAAGTTTCTTTGGACTGAAAAATGTCAAGAGGCTTTTGATAGGTTAAAGGCCATACTTAAAAGTGCACCAGTTCTAACAGCTCCTGATTTCAGTCAACCTTTCAAACCATCTGTGGATGCAAGTGATGTTGGGGTTGGAGCAGTACTGATTAAAGATGATAGAAATGGTGTAGAACATTCAGTGTGCTATTTCTCTAAGAAATTAAATAAGCACCAAAGAAACTACTCAACAACTGAGAAGGAATGCTTGGCTTAATACGGGCATTACAGCATTTTGAAGTTTACATCAGCTCAGCTCCTTCTCCGGTTGTTGTGTTTAGTGATCACAACCACTTACTTTCATCAACAGGATGAAAAATAAAAATCAAAGACTATTAAGGTGGAGTTTATTTTTGCAAGAATACAATCTTGACATCAGGCACATCAAAGGAAAAGACAATTTAATTGCAGATGCACTTTCCTGTGTATAGAAATATTATTTTCATATACACCTTTGCATAATTCATAAGAGTTCTTCTTATGTAATTTTTTTTACCTCGTGTATAGTTACATCTGGTAAAAAAGAAAGCTTTATTACATAAATCTTTCTTTTTTCTTTATGGGGGAAAGTGTTACGACCATGTAATTTAATTACTTGTGTGTTAAAATTTGAATTCTTTTTATTTCATTTTTGTATCATGGTATATTATTATGATGATGATTATGTTCATGGGATGATATTTTTGAAAGAAACATCGTGTTTATTTAGAACGTAAATATGACTCTCAGCTTTCATAAGTGTTTTTTTAGATTGCTGGGTTGATAAATAACCGGCGTAAATGACTGGTTGTGGCCAAGGTCATTTTCTAAGCATATGTGATTACATCGTGTACTGCAATTGTTAGATGATGAAATAACCACACGTTCTTCATGCACAAGCATGAAATGACGTCTTAGTTCAGTTTAAAAACACTTAGGTCCCTGTGAAATAGTCAGAGTCATTCTTATACCTTGAGAAGAAGGTATTATTTTTCTGTGCTGGAAAGAGTTTATTTTTCTTTACATCTGTAGAGCTTGAGATGTGTCTTGTCATATAGATGACAGCTATAGGAGTTCATCTACTTTTTAAATAATAATTTTTTCCCTGGAGAACTACACAAGTGGTTTAGGACAAAAACATTCAGTGAAATTCATTCTAAATTGGAATAGTACAGTACAAATTGTGGTTCAACGTGAAATTCTGGACATTTGTGTAAAGACTTCATCTGATGTCATCATCCTCCATCTTGGAATCAACTTGACATTCAAACTAGATTCAGTTAGAACTGTTTATTAATAGGACTTATATATTTTCACAATTCTAGGATAAATGTTTGGATTTTCTTCACAAACCGTAAGTCCTATTTCATATTTTCACCTTTTCACCATGTTTTCTAGGGAAATAAATTATTTTTGTTAAAACTTACAAAGCTTGTTGTCTTCACTCTTTTGAATGAGCCGATACGTAACAACTTGCAGTCACAGTGACTGATTAAGCAGCTTTATGCATATCCACAAGAAAAGCAAAAATCTCCACACAGGCAGTCATGTGCGATAAAGGAGTGACAACGGGTTTATGTGGACCTGGGCAGTGTAGGATTCTACACGTCTTCAAGCAGTGAGTAAGAAATGAAATTTTCAGGATAGCATACTTTGTATTGATTAAATGTACCTCCATCATATAAGATGGAATATGCTGAAAGCTAGGACTAGTACTGTACACAGACTAAATGGTTCAACTTAAATTGTTCTGCATAACTGATATGTATGAAAAATTTGGTGAACTGTCTGTGTCAAATATGCAAATATGCAGTTTATCTTAAGTGATTGTAATGATTTTATTTTCTTGTTTAATGAACACAGTCTTAGCTTCTTTTATGAATGCTGTCTTACCTTGTTTTATGAACAGTCTCTTGCCTTCCGGTTTATAAATTATACCTCTTTTAAAGACACATTTTAGTTCAACTTGTTCATAAAAATATAAATGCAAAACTCACCTATTTGCCTAACTTGACAGATTATACTGCTCAACTTGTAAAATAATTGTGACTGGTCAGGCTGTCCAGTTACAGTATTAGCTGCTTATCCTGCATTCATTTCTTTGGTTACTGGAGTCTGGACTCTGTATTCTAGGTTGAATGAAGCCTTTTATATAAAAATCTCATGCCACATAATAATTATGTATACATCTATTTTCTCTTGGTCATCATCATGTACATCTGAAAGGTAAAGAAAATTACATTTATGTCACATGATCAGCTTCCAGCTGAGATCTTGGAAGTTTTAGACAGAGTGTGGTTTATTTTAAAAATCTGACTTTGTATTTTTAAGAATTTACTCTTTTTTTGTCCTTTATTTCTGTTTTGAAAACTCTACTGCATTTAAACTTATTGAATTAGGGCCGATGTATCATGGTACATATTGAATTAGGACCTATGTGTGACAGATTGAATGAGCACCTATGTATCATGACACATTGAATTAGGACCAATGTATCATGATACATATTTAATTAGAACCAATGTGTCATTATACATATTGAATCAGGACTTGTGTATCATGACATACTGAATTAGGACCAATGTATCATGATACATATTTAATTAGGACCAATGTATCATGATATGTATTGAATTAGGACCAATGTATCATGATATGTATTGAATTAGGACCTACTGGTATGTATCGTGATACATATTCTATTATGACATCTTTATCATGATACATAATTAATAATAATAATAATAATAATAATAATAATGACTTGCTGGACATAATGGACATAAAGGTTTATGAGAAGCAACAACAAATTTGTCTTAACTTAAAGACAGATGATGGATAATCCCAAAAGCTCTTCTGGCAATAAAAATAATTATGTGTTTATTTAATGTGTGCGATTCCATTATTTACCTCATGGCCTATTTAACCTATGATAATATTTACATACCTGATAGTAGGTTTTACACACTTCTTTTTTGCCCATCTGTTTTTCCCACTCTATCCCTCCCTCCCCTTTTTTCCTCTTCCTCAATTCTCCTTTTGTACTCACACAAACACAGATGCACAAATCAAAAGCCAAAACAAACACAATACACTTTCTCATTTCCACAACTAAATCAGCACAAATATACATGTACTGGTAGATACACTGTACATATCCCATGACCTTCTTTTGCTCACTTGTACAACTAAATGTATGAGCACATCTCCTATAATCCTCTGTGCAACAGGATGGAAATTAACTTTTTGGGATCTAGTGCACTTCTGAACAAGCTTTTGAAATAAGAATGTAAATTTATTTTAGGGTATTTTTTAATACATACTCTTGGTTAAATGTAAGTGCACAGTGCCATTTTGCACAGAGTATGGATGCATCCACACATTTCAAACCCTATGTAAGGGAGATAACTAATAAGTGCTGGTAAAAGAATAGACACTTATTTGTACTACAGAGGTTCAAAACAAAGTCCAGAGTGTTGATTATTAAGGGGTTTTTTTCCCTCTGATGTGACACTGCCTGGTAATTTCAAGAGAGGAAGAAGCAGAAAACTAGACAGCTAGATCCTAAATGGGGCCATATGTGTGATTGTATGTCCCAGGGAATGACCAATCCCTAGCTGATACAATTACACTCATTGCTAGACAAGTTAAATTTCAAATAGTTATCCAGTTTTTAAAATGCAAAAAGAACATCTGAATTTTCAGAATCCATCATCATCTTTGCCCAACGAGTGAGTCAATGTTACTCATCTGGTGTCAACTGTCCCTGTCCTGGAATTCTGCAAGATCAAGGGGTTATCATCTTGTGTTTATCTGCGATGAGTGACATCTGATAGGTATTGTTTCTTTTCTAACATACTTCATAACGATTTTATCATACTGAGACAAATAAAAAATAAAAAGTGAGGCTTTTCTAGATTTAAAATCACACTATAGTTTTCCCTACTTGATCCCCAATGCATCTATTCAAAGCAGTAAATCCAAAATGTTCAGTAGCATGCACTTTCAAACTTATGCAATGTTATAAGGGTGTTTTTTGTGCACTGCATGTGCACATTCTGGGGAATTAGTTCGCAAAGCTGCATTCACGTTTATGATCTATTTATTTACAAACATTATATATTTATAATCAAATGTCAATTGTCTATTTGCATGCATGCTGTCTATATGAAGTTCAAAATATAGTTTCACTTAGCATATAGTATACTGTTGAAATTTACCATGTCTATTGTCATATTTTGTAATATATTAAAGCTATGTCATATCCACTGTAGAGCGATCATTGCCATGACATCACCTGACATGGCTACATGTGTTCTAGTCTGCTTCACAGAATGCTTACTCCATATTTGATAAACTCAATGTTGTCAATATTGTCAAACAAATTATCTCCCTTTTGCAATGAGACTCAGATTACATCCTTTTATGACCGCTCCGATGGCCTAGTGGTTTGAGCGTCCACCTCAGATGCAGGTGGTCATGGGTTTGAACCCCAACCGAGTCATACCAAAGACTTATAAAAATGGTACATTTCAGCTGCCTTGCTTGGCGCTCAGCATTGAGACGTTTGTGTTAGGACTCCTTGGCCTGGTCTTAGGATAATGTGACTGGGTGGGACATGATGCTATGTCTGTGGCATGATGCCCCAGTGCTAGACATCACTATAAACTGCCACACTGCAGACATCATAGCAATATGAAAAACTGAAAAAGTGTTAAAACTACGTTAAAAATCTAACACACACACACACACACACACACACAATTATATTTTATCATCTGGTTATGAAACCGATGACATTTATTTTGGAGTTGTTCATGTTCATCTGTTGGATTCAAGGTTCTATACCAATGATGAAATTGATATACTTGTATCCTAAATTACCATCATCATGTGTACTTTGAATAAAAAAGTTTCCAATGGGTGATTTTAATTCCAAACCTTGTAACATCAATTATTATTTGAATAAGATGAGTTCCTTCTCAAACTCATCGATTTTGGTGCCAATTATTTTAAAATTTTCCATATTACCGCAAATGTTCCGGACAAGAATAAATTTTTAAAAGAAATTAATAACACTAAATCAGGAAATTAATAACATTGGGAAAATACTGATTGACATAGCTGAAATAATCTTGTTACGTTAAATGGAAGATGTGGTGATGATACAAGTGTTGCTTCTACAACTTTCCAAAATTACATCTGTTGTTTCTACTTTAAATGTCCAACTTCCTTCCTTCATATAGACCTATACAATTACCACTGGCCTACAGGCTCTTCAACTAATATGCCTAGTACAGCACAGACCTGTACAATTACCACTGGCCTACAGGCTATTCAACTAATACGCCTAGTACAGCACAGACCTGTACAATTACCACTGGCCTACAGGCTCTTCAACTAATATGCCTAGTACAGTACAGACCTGTACAATTACCACTGGCCTACAGGCTCTTCAACTAATATGCCTAGTACAGTACAGACCTGTACAATTACCACTGGCCTACAGGCTCTTCAACTAATATGCCTAGTACAGCACAGACCTGTACAATTACCACTGGCCTACAGGCTCTTCAACTAATATGCCTAGTACAGCACAGACCTGTACAATCACCACTGGCCTACAGGCTCTTCAACTAATATACCTAGTATAGTACAGATCTGTACAATTACCACCAGCCTGCAGGCTCTTCAACTAATGTGCCTAGTACAGTACAGACCCATACAATTACCACTGGCCTACAGGCTCTTCATCTAATATGCCTAGTACAGTACAGACCCGTACAATTACCACTGGCCTACAGGCTCTTCAACTAATATGCCTAGTACAGTACAGACCCCTACAATTACCACTGGCTTACATTCAGGGTGCAGAAATCTTTTGTCCGCATTGCCCAAGTTGGAAATTTGTTCTTACGGATAAGCAACTTTTGCAAGGTTACTTGTCTGTGGACAAGTAAATTGTTGCTGTAACTTGAAAGGGCAGTAGTTCCTGTTTTGTCAGAGTGATATTTACACAAATGCCAGCACCATATAAGGTGTGTTGTATATTTATGTAGTGTATGCTAAAATTCATTGATTAGGAATGGAACCAGTGGCAGCTTCTGTGGATACAACAAATGGAAACAGTACTGTTTTAGACGATTTCTTTTGATGTCGTTATGAGACTGAACGTCACTGGATGGAAGATATGGCTTCATCGAGGAATCTGTTGTTTTGACCTAATCACTGGACTTCTTGAAACTATAATGCACTACTACAATGAATTTTCCCAGGAATGCAACTGAATGGATCGTTTTCTGATAAAATTAGTTCCAAAACTGTGACAAGTTTAATGCAAGTCAACAAAACTGATTAAAAGTAAACTTGACAATGACTGGGAATATGCTAATAAAAGAAAATGGAGTTCAGAGATTCTTGGCTTTAGGGGATTCCTTGGCTTTAGGGGATTCCTTGGCTCAAGATCAACAAAGATCAAACAATTGCATCCTGTGAATTGTTTGCAGAACAGGTTATAAGACACTGTTAACACACCAAAAAAGTGCAAAACACAATACATGTCAATTAAAATTTAATGATGGAAAGGACAGCTGAGAAACAAATGTGGGTGATTTAGACAGTGATCAATAAATGCAATGTGATCTAAAGTAAGTGTTACAAGAAGCATATGCAATAGCAAAGAAAAACTTTTTCTGACTGAATTTCTTTGTGAGGTTCAAATCAAAAGTGGAATTGAACTTGGAACTGATCACATCAACAGAACTGAATGCATAGATTTCATCAACAATATATGACAACACATTGAAAAATGTCAAGGATGTTCTACTAGAAGGAATCAGAAAATAAAAGTCAAAAGGAAAATTCTGTCCCTATTCTAACTCCAATAAATCCTTTTAGATGCTAGTACTGATTCAGCAGCGACAGACCAAGAATGCATTCCTGTTACATTTGTACACCCAGACGATAAAGTCCAAAAGTAACACAAACTGAAATATCCAGTATATTTTAGACCAAATTATGTTTTATTAGTTTCCTATTGCACTTGTTTTAAAATTAGGGTACATAGTTTGTTTTTTGTCAATAACATTATATATATATATATATATATATATATATATATGCTATAAGTGCTTAATACCTTATATATACTGATCATTATTATATATAAGTATATATAATGTACTAAGCACTTGGCAAAACTGGCTCAGTTAGAAGCACAAGTCAATATGGGAATTTTTTTTTAACCTGGCAGAAAAAAGTAATAGGGTCAGCAATGAAAAACGGAGGTTGGCCAACCGGAAACACATATTTTTGGGGGTATTACATGTCTCAGATCCTTAATGCATGCTGTTATAATTTACTTATCTGTGGAAAACTTGATTTTGTCAAAATTTCTGCACCCCTGTACATGCTATTTGGCTAATATGCCTAGTACAGTACAGACCCCTACAATTACCACTAGCCTACAGGCTCTTCAACTACCATATATACTCATGTACAAGCTGGATAATTATCACCCCAAAACAATTGCATGGAAGAAGGGTGGTCAGCTTATCTGCTGGTCAAGGTCTAAACTAAAAAATTTTAAGTTTTTTTGGAAACTACTGTAATGGCTGTAAATCTTGGGACATCAAAATATAATTCATATTTTTACATGTCTTGAGACTTTATATGCATGTAAAAATACACATTTTCAGTGTCCCGATGTTATAAGCTACTATCATTACGTTTTTTTGGTTTTTTTTATGATTCTGCATGTGCATAGTTTCTGATTTCTCTGACATGAAATTCACAGTCTGGTTCGAAATTTACCTGGGAGACCAAGCTTTACTATAATGTGAAGTACCTACAAAGTGCAAATCGTGCTTAGTGTCACTTACATCCCTGCTTATTCCCAAAAATATTAGATGCAGACTTTGTTTGTTTCTACCAAACTTCATTCTTCCAGATCATATTTCAGCTAGATGTACACAGCTGTTTCATTTATGTTGATCGAAGCATTTACGAGTTACTCTGTTACATTAATATATGCGATCCTACTAACTGTCGTGATCTTTATGAAAAGGTGCACTTTTAATTTTACAAGGCACATAACTTTTACATGTTCATGAAGGAATGATGCAGTAGAACCTGTCTTGAAAGACCACCCTTTCTGCCATAACATTTTGGTCTCTCAAGACAGGTGGTCTCTCATAACAGGTCAGAATGCTATATAATCATTAAATTTGTGTGTTGAGATATGGTCTCTCAAGACAGGTGGTCTCATATAGCAGTGGTCTTTCAAGACAGGTTTCACTGTAATAATAAAGGCTAAAATTCTGAATACAGTATATACTGAGTTAGTCTGAGTTCCCTCTGACCCTTGCCACCCCATTTTTGATATTTAGATATTTATCCCCAACATAAATGTCCAAATACCAAAAATGGGGTGGCAAGGGTCAGAGGAAACTCTGACTAATATCGACTAAGATCCTCGTTGGTTTATTTCTGCTTTGTGTTTTGGCAACAAAATCAACTTTCCATACATATGGTTGGTTCACCATCTCCTTTGTTTATAACTAGTGGATGTGTCTTTTGTTTTCTGACAGCAATCCAGGCCAGTTAATCATTAACTCATGAAACTGCCTTGGGTTAAGAGGGAATTTTGTCTGGCAGCTATACCAGTATTCTGATATGTAACTGCCTTGGGTTAAGAGGGAATTTTTTCTGGCGGCTATACCAGTATTTTGATATGTAACTGCCTTCTACTCCATAATATTAGCAAGATTGCTGTAGATGTGTAAAATGGAGCGTAAGGTAACTTACATCAAAGCAAACTTCAACTCAGAAAATTAAATAAATGTATTGACTTGTCAAACAAATATATAAATTTGTAACATTTCCATGTAATAATCATACATACCAACTTCAAAAGAGGTATACACATAACATGTAATTGTTGCTAATATAAGTTTGCCTAAATAAATGAATTTAGGACTAACTGCATGCATCTTGTGATTTTGTCATGGACCTGTGGATCGGCTCATGCAAGGGTCCTGCACTTTTTGATGTTTTTATCTATTCTGAGGGGGGGGGGGTGAGGGTGTTCAGCTCATACACCAATGAGCTTATATGCATGTATATATGGTAATCTACATAGTATATTACATCCCCTACAATTACCACTGGTCTACAGATTCTTCAGCTAATATGCCTAGTATATGTACAGTACAGACCCTTAATGGTACCATTGGCCTGCAAAGTGCAGACAACTGGCCTACATGCTATTCAAATAATATGCCTACTACATGTACAGTACAGTCCACTGGCCTATCTGCTATTCAACTAATATGCCTAGTACATGTACTGTACAGTCCACTGGCCTACATGCTATTCAACTAATATGCCTAGTACATGTACAGTACAGTCCACTGGCCTACATGCTATTCAACTAGTATGCCTAGTACATGTATAGTACAGTCCATTGGTCTACATGCTATTCAACTAATATGCCTAGTACATGTACAGTAGTCCACTGGCCTACATGCTATTCAACTAATATGCCTAGTACATGCACAGTACAGTCCACTGGTCTACATGCTATTCAACTAATATGCCTAGTACATGTACAGTACAGTCCACTGGTCTACATGCTATTCAACTAGTATGCCTAGCACATGTAAAGTACAGTCCACTGGCCTACATGCTATTCAACTAATATGCCTAGTACATGTACAGTAGTCCAGTGGCCTACATGCTATTCAACTAATATGCCTAGTACATGTACAGTAGTCCAGTGGCCTACATGCTATTCAACTAATATGCCTAGTACATGTACAGTACAGTCCACTGGCCTACATGTTATTCAACTAATATGCCTAGTACATGTACAGTAGTCCACTGGCCTACATGCTATTCAACTAGTATGCCTAGTACACATACAGTAGTCCACTGGCCTACATGCTATTTAATATGCCTAGTACAAATACTGTACAGTCCACTGGCCTATATGCTGTTCAATATGCCTAGCATACATATTGTACAGTCCACTGGCCTACATGCTATTTAATATGCCTAGTACACATACTATACAGTCCACTGGCCTACATGCTATTCAATATGCCTAGTACATGCACTGTACAGTACAGACCCCTAGAGGTACCCCTGGTCCACAGGCTATTTTCAATTGACTTGCACATGCATGGCAGCCTTGTAAACTGACATTCACTCTAATGTATGTGTAACTATACACCCACATATGGAATACACATCTGGTTGTTTTCTAGACCTTTGTCAGAAACTGTAATATTAATAACATTTACATGTAATATATTGAAAATGATCTTTCTTTAATTTTTCTACAAAACTGTAATGTATATTTTTGGACTTGTTATGTAACTATAATTTCCCTAAAATCCCTTCAGCGATAAAAATATAATATATTTCACTACTATTTTTACTTACTATGAATCAAAAGCTGAATTACAAATGTGAAAAATGTTTCTAGAGGAAATTTAAAACAACAAATATGTCATATAACTTAAGAATGTGAAGGAAATTGTGAATTTAATTTTCCGTTATTGGCTTAAATGTTGAAAAGATTGATGATGGAGGTACATTAATTTCTTCTGTGGCTTTGCAGGTCATTACTTATGGGATTATATGAATGGCATTGTGTTATGCTAAGTATCAAAGAAGCATTGTACTTGAAAATGTAGGGTCATGTGCTGATTGATTTTACAGCCACAAAATCAATGGTGCTCTCCCTCTCCCTCTCTCTCTCTCTCTCTCTAAATAATTGATATCAGAAGCATGGCTATGCATTATGATTTCAAATTTTATAAAATAAATTTTCAGAACGAACCCAAAAATACAAAAGTTAATCAATGGCTTTACAAAACATAAGTGAGCAGGCAGAGTGGACTGAAAGTGTACGATGACGACTACAAAGTTTTCATTCTGAAAGACCTTGAACAAATATCTAATTTATCAGTTTCTCCTTTATCTCTCAGTGAAGATGAACATGGAGGTGACTCTATAACAGTCAACTGTCCATTGTATGCAGTAAGTGCTAGATTTATTTTGTAAGGAACCAGTGTGAATATACCAATTAATGCCTGACTGATTCTACTGATTTAATAAGGAAACGCTTTTCAAATATGTCACATTCTGGAATTATTGTGTCCCTTTCTCCCCCATGCATGCATGTGTGCGTATGTGTGTGTGCTGTCAACATGCACATTTAACAAAGCATGTTCATCCAATTAACAAATTTATCGATCAAAACCATGCACTCCTACTATAGTGTACACCCTGATTTGTCTAAGTGTATGTGCCTGCAGAATTGGATCAAAACCACTGATTTTGAAATTATAAGAGTGACAAACAGTTTACACCCTGACCTGCAAGTGAATTATGTCTACAATACATCCAAATGGATACATACCAGTATGTGCCAACACACCAGTATGTGCCGACTTACACATGGGTCTATAATACATCCAAATGGATATATACCAGTATATGCAGACTCACACATGGGTCTATATTACATCCAAATGGATGTATACCAGTATGTGCAGACTCACACATGGGTCTATATTACATCCAAATGGATGTATACCAGTATGTGCAGACTTACACATGGGTCTATAATACATCCAAATGGATGTATACCAGTATGTGCAGACTCACACATGGGTCTATAATACATCCAAATGGATGTATACCAGTATGTGCAGACTTACACATGGGTCTATAATACATCCAAATGGATGTATACCAGTATGTGCAGACTTACAAATGGATGTATACCAGTATGTGCAGACTCACACATGGGTCTATAATACATCCAAATGGATATATACCAGTATGTGCAGTATCACACATGGGTCTATAATACATCAAATGGATACATACCAGTATGTGCAGTATCACACATGGGTCTATAATACATCAAATGGATACATACCAGTATATGCAGTATCACACATGGGTCTATAATACATCAAATGGATACATACCAGTATGTGCAGTGTCACACATGGGTCTATAATACATCAAATGGATACATACCAGTATGTGCAGTATCACACATGGGTCTATAATACATCAAATGGATACATACCAGTATGTGCAGTATCACACATGGGTCTATAATACATCAAATGGATACATACCAGTATATGAAGACTCACATATGTTAGATAGTATTCAGGCATATGCTAACACCAACAGAGAGGTAAAAAAAAATGTCTTATAGAACTGGGAACTTTGTGCCAAATCCCTTCATCCATTTAAAAGGTTAAATAAATGGGGAATTTAATGAAGTAGAGACTTTGTATGACTGATGCACATTTGGCATGTTTTTGAAATCAGCCTGGGCTTGGAAGCTTGCATACTCACAAAAATGTAAATTAATGTGGAAAATAAGGATTGAGATTTAATATTCTTGCACCTTTCATGAGTGCTACAATTTCCAATAAGAGTGAGTAAATTGTGAGAAAAATATGTTTAAAAATTCAGCAAAATGCACATGTCTAATTATGATATGCAGAAGAAAGCTTGCTTTAGCATTGATTCTTTTATCATGAGATAATCTATGGGAATGGGATTAATAATTCTGGTACAAAATTTTAAACCTGCAATGGCTCTTGGGGGAAAAAAACTACATTGTTCCTATCTGTGCAAGCATTGGGTAACTTGGGGGAAAAAAACTACATTGTTCCTATCTGTGCAAGCATTGGGTATCTTGGGTGAAAAAAAACTACATTGTTCCTATCTGTGCAAGCATTGGGTATCTTGGGGGAAAAAAACTACATTGATCCTATCTGTACAAGCATTGGGTATCTTGGGGGAAAAAACTACATTGTTCCTATCTGTGCAAGCATTGGGTCTCTTGGGGGAAAAAAACTACATTGTTCCTATCTGTGCAAGCATTGGGTATCTTGTAGGTTTACTCAGCCTCATCTATACTAGTTCTTTTTTATTTGGTAAAACTGTAGTTGGGATTTTTACAGAGTTTTGCTTTTTTTGTTTGTTTTCAAAGCAACTTATTCAGTATTAAGGTCATATTTAATGGTGTATAGTCATAACTGGATGCAAGAAATCGGACTCCTTGCTTTTTTTTTTTTTTAAAGTTCATCCTTTAGTACTTGAGTCCCAAACAGTAGAGATATATTCTTGTAGGTCTAACTAGGTAAACTACCTGGCATTGTGATAGGCCAAACAGTAGACATATATTCTTTTAGGTCTAACTAAACTACTTGGCACTGTGATAGACCAAACAGTAGACATATATTCTTGTAGGTCTAACTAAACCACTTGGCATTGTTATAGACCAAACAGAAGAGATATATTCTTGTAGGTCTAACTAAACTACCTGGCATCATGATGGACCAAACAGTAGAGATATATTCTTGTAGGTCTAACTAAACTACTTGGCATTGTGATAGACCAAACAGTAGAGATATATTCTTGTAGGTCTAACTGAACTACTTGGCATTCTGATAGACTAAACAGTAGAGATATATTCTTGTAGGTCTAACTAAACTACTTGGCATTCTGATAGACTAAACAGTAGAGATATATCCTTCAGTACATGTAGGTCTAACTAAACTACTTGGAATTGTGATAAACCAAGCAGTAGAGATATATTCTTGTAGGTCTAACTAAACTACATGTATCTGGCATTGTGATAGACCAAACAGTAGCGATATATTCTTGTAGGTCTAACTAAACTACTTGGCATTGTGATGGACCACATCTAAGTGTGCTGGAAAATACAAGTTGATAAGGTCATTAAAAAGTTAGCTCACTGCTTTATCTCTTGAACAGAATAAAATCTTATCTCTCTCAAGAACAGAGAAAGATATCTACAATGCATATATCATGCCACACCTAGAATATTGTTGTTCGATCCAAGGTAATAGTGCTATTGAAAATCAGGAAAGATTACTGAAATTTCAAAAAAGAGCAGCTAGAGTTATTATTGATGCTGATTTAGACACACCATCAACAAATCTTTTTAAAACCTTAAAGTGGCTTCCATTTCAGCAGAGAACTCAATTTCAGAAGGGTTTACTTGTCTATAAATCCTTACATGGTTTGGCTCGTGATTATCTTAAATGTAACTTTAAATTTGTTAAAATTGTACTTATGTATGAACTAAGATCCATCTCAAAGAACAAGTTATATTTACTTAAAGCAAATTCAGAGTTTATAATAAGAGTTTTGCTTTTTCTGGAGCCAAAACTAGGGAATTCCATACCACCTTATACAAAGTCAGCTGACACATGCCAAGCTTTTAAAAAGCGTCTTAGTCAACATCTACAGAAACAATAATTTGTATTGATTTTGTTTAACTCATATGTGCTACTACTTTTTACATTTTTAATATGTACTCACCAATAATGTTTTACACATGTTCGCTACTACTATTTGTATGAATCCTGTACGTACTCATCCTTAAAGCCTTGTACATATTTTATTGTAGCAGTAGGTCAGTTGTCGAGTTTTCAACAAAATTTATTGTCCAAAGACACCTTATCTTGTAAAAATTGTGCATTATATGTGTGTGTGTGTGTGTACAAATGTCATTGTAGAAGGTCTCATGGACGATTGTTAAGTTAACCAAATGAGCTTCTTCTTTAAATATTTATTATTTATTATTATTATATGCTCATTTTTTTCTCCGTTAACTTTACATTGTCAGAATCGTTCAGTGTTTCCCGATATTGCACCCTCGTGAATGCACGCGAATAAAGGAACTACTTCCTAATGTAAACAAACAATTTTTTTCTGAATGAACTAAAGCAGATATTTCATGGACTGCCACATACCAGCAAATGTTTCATGGACTGCCACATATCAGCAGCTTTGGCACATTCCGCGTTAACTTTTTTGATACAATGTTTCAGATTTAGGCTAGCTATAGACGCCAGACTGGGTCCTCACAATAACATGGAAGTTATAAGACATAAACTGTCTTCTTTAGCTGGTAATAAAAATGGCAAAAATATACTTACAATTTTACATCCTGAATTTCCTAAAAATATACTTTCGTAGTTCTGCAAATCCGAATTACATGAGCCATGTTATGGGTTCTCAAGGTTGATTACACATTTCGAAATTGTACTGTAATTTCGAGTATATTCCAAGTGCAGTTACATCCTCCTTACTGCACTCAAAATGAAATAAACATTAAATTCCACAGTGTCTTTTCAATAATTGCAATTGAAAGACTTCATATTTTTCCCACATTATGATCTGAATCATTCAATGACAGAACAGAAACACGCATGCCGATGTCAACACACTTCAATACGATTAAATTGGCAGACACTGCTGAAATCCGATGTACGTTACTTCATGTAGATAAATCCAGACCATAATCATGAAACTGTGTCGAATCGACAAAAATACCAAAATGTATTCATTCCAGATCAAATGGAAAAGTTGTTGCAATGCGTATTCATTAACAATATTACTCCAAATTTCAATTTTAAGTAGACCAAATGGCATTTTCTTTCGAAACTTATGTCTAGCGCGCGACCAACTTCAAATCTGTCTGGGCGGAGTTATGTGCGCATTAATAATGTTGTTGTGTAATGATGCAGCTACGCTTGTATATTTAGTTTGGAATACGGCATACATTCAGTTACTTTGTTTATTGTAGTGTATTTTTGTTTATATACTTAAGCATTGGGTAGAATAAGAAAATGAGCATATAATAAAAAGGTCACTGCATCTGTATGGGAAAATATGAACTCTTTTTGTCGGATGGATATACTGCACTCCCAAGGTCGTGCAGTATAGCCATCCGAAAAACTCGTTCATATTTTCCGATACAAATGCAGTAACCTATAATTATTCTTCTTTAAATATTTATTATTATTATTATTATTATTATTATTAACTAAACCTTTGAAGGCTAATTCTTTAATATTTTGTGGGCACAATGAAAAGTCGGATCTTAATATACTAAAAGTAAGATTTGCCTTTTATCATGTTGAAACTTTCTCAAGAAGTTCCAAGAGATCTGTCATGCCAATTATATCAGATTTTTTTTCTTGTCATCTGTAATAAGTATCTGCAGGATGAAGACTCATGTAATTATCAAGCCCTTTAAAAATCAGATTTTCCATTAGAAATAAGAAAAAATTCATCTGAGCAGGTAGTTCAAAATGGTGATAAAAATTACAATTTTAACTGACAGAACAGTATCAGAGTTCATTTCATACTCCAAAACCCACTGAAGCTAGGATAGATTAATAAAAGGAAAAGAACAAAAAATTGACACAAAATTAGAATTTTGAAAGCCGATACAATCTCCACTAGCAAAAATATTCAAGTAGTAAAAAAATTAAATTCAATCCCTGATTAGTGCAAATCATGCAAATATGCATCCTAGATTAATAATAATAATAATAATAATAAAAATAATAATGACTTTATTTAAAGAAGCTCATTGGGTCAACTGACCAATCTTCCATGAGGCCTTCTACAATGACATTTGTGTGTGTGTGTGTCTATCTATGTATTGCACAATTTTTACAAGATGACCAGGCTTTAAACAACAAATGCTGTTAAAAAACGCGACAACTGACCTACTGCTACAATAAAATATGTACTTCAAGGATGAGAACATACAGGATTCATATAAATAGTAGTACTGAACTTGTGTAAAACGTTATTGGTGAGTACATGAGAGACAACGTTGCAAAAAGTAGCATTACTGAATTAAACAAAATCATACAATTGATTGTTTCTGTAGATGCTGACTAAGAAGCTTTTGAAAGCTTGGCATGTGTCAGCTGACTTTATATAAGAACAGATCCTGGGTAAAATCATCCATGTTAACCCCCCCCCCCGGTGTTTCCTTAATAATGTACAATAAAAGTGAATATGCATATGTTCATGTAGAACAGGGAAATTAAATAGAATATTTGCACATTTTTATATTACTAACTTCCCAAATGTGCCATAAAACACATCCTCCATAAGTCAATAACTGATGATAAAAAACAAGACTACATGTACATGACATATCAGCAGAATACAATAATGCAATCATCCCATTGTATCTTTTCATGTGCATTTTGGAGTGACTTGTTGAATTGTTTTGTTAATTTAAGTCTGATATTACCAGTTACCACAGCTTTACTTTCCCCCTGAGCGATGGCAAGATGTCCCAAGATAATAGAACCATGCATAGTCAATTACAACAGTCCAAAGTTAATAAAATTATGCATAGTCAATCACAACAGTCCAAAGTTAATAAAATTATGCATAGTCACAACATAGTCCCAAGATAATAAAACCATGCATAGTCAATCACAAGATAGTCCAAAGGTACATGAAACCATGCATAGTCAATTGCAAGATAGTCCAAAGATGATAAAACCATGCATAGTCAATCACAACATAGTCCAAAGTTAAATGAAACCATGTGTACAAATGCTGTTACCCAGCATATTTGATACCATGTACTTTGGTACTTTCTGACATTAAGGAATGTATGAAAATTTCAGACTGAACTTGTTATGAATTTATTGACATTAATAGCATGTTTTCATTTGAAACGACAAATTAATTTTTAAAAAATATAATTTCTTAAAACAAAACAGTTGTGTTTGTCAGAAATTAATTCTGAATAGTACCATTACAGTTAGAAGTGTGTAGTATTAGTTACCTATAATTGTATGGGAGTGTGCTAAGTGTAAGTCTTTGTAAGACTGCAATTCATCCTATAATTTTCAGAAGTACACTTGTTTTCTGTCTAAACTATACGTAATTTCTTAAGTCCACTAAATATTTTCTTGATGTTGATTGTGTTTTATGTTTACTGGCTCTCTCTGATAGATATCGTACCTGGATGTTGGCATTCCACTCAAAGTTTCCCTGCCTATTATATCCCAAGTGTACATGAAAACTGTAGGCTTCATTATCAACACTTCCTATTTTTACCAGTAGGCTTTCTAATGTCAGCATGATATCTTTCATAAAATCAGTGTGAGCTTAATCATCCCAATTTAGTTGCAGTTTTTGGATTACAGCCTATAAAACCTATACAGCCTATAAAATCTATACAGCAAATTCATCTGCTATAAGATACTGGGCATTTAATCCAATGCAGGGTCTCAAACACATGGCCCGCGGGCCACATGCGGCCCACCAAGCCATATGATTGGCATCACAAGGTGTCATGAGAGAAAACTATCTTATGTGTGTGTGTGTGTGTGTCTGTGTGTGTGTGTGTTTCTGATTTTTAAACTTAGCTTTACAAAATGTTCAGTCATACCACTACGAAGGTCTGCAGTGTGGCAGTTTATAATGATGTCTAGCACTGGGGCATCAGTCCACAGACATGTAACATCATGGCCCACCCAGTTACATTATCCTGACACCAGGATGACCAGTCCTAACACTAACCTCTCAATGCTGAGTGCCAAGTGAGGCAGCTGCAAGTACCATTTTTATAAATCTTTGGTATGACTCAGCCCGGGCTCAAACACATGACCTCATGCATCTGAGGCAGACGCTCTAACCACTAGGTCACCAGAACAGTCAATGGGGGGGGGGGAGGGAGGGCTGTGAGTTTCTTTTAGCCAAATATTTTCTTTTCATTTATCTCAATTAATAGTTTTCCAAATAATGTCAGGGATATAATATGGTGTTATTTTGCTATAAATCAGAGAAAGACATTTTTCCAGGTTTTGAAATAAAGAAATTAAGCAAATAATGCAGACCCCTGTCCCAGAACACCGAATTGTTGGTCCTTAACACAAATGCAGGTACTGTATAATGTAGTCTGTATTGCAGTACAATGAAAAAAAAAATTTCTGGTACCTAATTATAGTAATGACTCTTTAATCCCATTTCACAAGTATCACATATGCTAACATGGTGGCCAAATTGTATAATGTAAAGGATATATAGGCCAATTCTAAAGTTTTGGAAAATTTTGAATTTACTGGTGTATGTTAAAACACTGACTACATATATACCTTGTAAATGATTGCAAATCATCCAAAAATTTTCAGAACAGCACTTGTTTTGAATTTTATGTAATTTCTCAAGTCAACTAAACATTTTCTCATTTTTTCAGTAAGTGAGTTTTATGCTTACTGGCAGTGTCTGATATATACTTTGCCCAGGTACTGGCATCAGCTGGCATCTTACTCAAAATTTCCCTGCCTCTTATATCAATAGTGTAGCTAGTAAGGTTCAGTGCCAACACATCCTGTTTTTATCAAGAAACTCTCTGATCTCAACATAATGTCTTTTACAGGCTTTCCCCAAAGTATAATGGATATAATATGATGTTATTTCACTACAAATGAGAACATATTTTTCCAGCACCTGACATGATGTTGAAATTGCAGATTCCACACCTGTGAAACAGCAACCACAAAGGATGAATCCTCTCAAACAGGAATGTTTAAAAAAAGAAATTTAGTATTTGCTGGTCAAAAAACCTAGTACAAGTGACTGGAATTCACCATATATTCTTGTCCCAAACCAGATAATACTTTCTGCATGTGCACCTACAACAGAAAAGTTAACAGTGTGACCAAAACAGATTCATTTGCATTGCCAAAAATCAATGACTGCATTGACAAAATTGGACATGCAAAATATGTCACTATATTTGACCTTGTGAAAGGATTCTGGCAAATTCCACTGACGGAAAGGGCAAAGGAAACTCTGGCCTTTATAACTCCGGAAGGACGATATCAATATAAAATAATACCATTTGGGATGAAAGGTTTGCCTTGTATTTTCCAGCGTTTAGTTAACAAAATTACATATGGTCTAGATAATTGTGACACTTACATCAATGATGACAACATCTACAATGACACTGGGAAAGATCACTTGCAAACCATTTGGAAATTCTCTGATAGACTCAGTTATGTATATCTGATAAGTAATTTTAATAAAAGTGATATTTATTGTGCTTGTGCTACATCTACATGACATATTGTGGAACAAATTAAACCAATAGAAGTTAAGGTCAAGGCCATCTCTGAATTACCTGTGCCTATCATTAAAAAGAACCTGATGTGATTTTTGGTCATGGCTGGATATTATCAGAAATTTTGTTCCAATTTTTCCATAATTCCTGAACCCCTGACAAAATTTTTTGAGTAAGAAAACCAAGTTTCACTGGTCTGAAAAATGTCAGAATTCTTTTGATAAGTTAAAGGTCATACTTTAGAGTGAACCAGTTTCTTTCAGCTCCAAATTTCAGATAACCATTTAAAATGTCTGTTGATGCAAATGATGTTGGGGTTGGTGGAGTATTGATTCAGAAGACAGAGATGGTGTAAACCATCCAGTATGCTAAGTTTCTCAAATATTAATTAAGCACCAGAGAAATTATTCCACAATCGAGAAGGAATGTTTGGTTTTGATATTGGTTTTGCAACATGAAAAGCAAAAATCAAAGACTATTAAAGTGGGGTTTGATGTTGCAGGAATACAATACTGACATCAGGCACATCAAGGGAAAAGATAATCTAATTGCTGATGCACTTTCACATGTACAGAAGTATTATATTGCTTAACATAACTGATGTCATTCAAAAGACTTCATCTTGTGTAATTTTGATCACATGTATATCAGACTAATAGTCAAAAGAAAGCTTAATTGGATATATATTTCTTTTTCTTTATGAGGGGATGTGTTTATATATATATATATATATATATATATATATATATATATATATAACTTACATTTCTTGTTGGCTTTTCTTAATGATTATATGTTATGTATAACTGTAATTGACCTTGTGTAATTCATTTTGGTAAAAAACATAATACACAGCTAAAATATTCTCTGAGTGTGGACTAAAGATTAGATCATTATTAATGTAAACGTGTTTATTTTAGTCTGAGTCTGGGGCATTGGAATTCCCCCATGGAATAACCTGGTCTACCTGATGTTTACCATTTTCTTTATTATAATTTCTTTACATATTCTATCTTGTTGACAAGTTAGAATTTTCAATTAAGGAACTTTTGATCCTCATCATGGTTGTACTTGTGTGTCTTAGTTTTTATAGAATCTTGACTACTTGAGAAACTACTCAATTCTTGTGATAACATATTGAGCAGAATCCTTTGTATTGTTGTGTTCAGATTTTGATTTGGATTAATTCAAATTATTATTGACTGGAATTACAAAGTACTCAATAATATTCTTGGACAGAGACATTAACACAGAATTAGAGTGAATTCAGACAAGGACATCTTATATTATATTACTATATTTGATCAAAAGACTGTTGGCAGATCTCCGCATCCTAGGCCAATAAAGGTATATCAACACATTTAAAGTTGAAGCTTTTTTGGAACACCACTGGAATTTAATAAGATCTTTATTCATTAGGACTGGTGATAGAACTTTTGGACTATTTTGGGATTTAATTCACAATACCGCAAGTTCTTTTTAAATTTCCCCTTTGCATTCCTGGGAAATAAATGGTTTCTTTTATTTTACAAAACTTGTTGGTTTTTGCTCTTTTCTGTTACTTATTTTAAGACCATGGAGGCATGACACAAGGCATTCTTTTACTATTAAGTATTGCATACCTATACTTTCGTAGGAATTTAGTCAAGAACAACTTCTTTCCATATGTGAAGAATGTTTCAGGCTCTTTTAAAATCTTTTTCCTTGTTTACATGGAAAAGTTATTGGTTTCAATATACATGGAAAAGTGATTCCAATATGCAAAGTGTTACGTGACTTGGCTCGTACAAAGTAACAAAGAAAAGAGTGAAGCCAACAAGCTTTGTAAATTTAACAAAATAATTTATTTCCCTAGAAAACAAGGTAAAAATATGAAAAAGGACTTACGGTTTGTGGATATAATCCAAAAATTAATCCTAGAATTCAAAAATATAAGTCCTATCACTAAAAAGTTCTAATTGAATCCAAGTTCAAATCTCGATGAAATTCCAAGATGGAAAGCAATGACGTCTTCTATAACCAGTTTTGTGCTGATCTGTCAACAGTTCCTTGTTGAGTCATCAAGAATATAATTCTGGTTTTAGAATTCCGAATAATTTTTAGTAAATGTCTTTGTCCAAGAATATCAATGAAGAAGAGTATTTTCCAGGGTGAATAAATTATTTTAAATAAAAAAGCTCAATTCAATTCAATTCAAATGGCAACAAACAGGAATACCTTTCGGCCTGAAGGTATAATTTACAACTCACTATAAAATCAAAATGAACTAAGTTTTAACCCAACTAAAAACGCAATTTCACACCCGCATGATGGGTCATGTGATCACTTTGTCCAAACAACACAGTAAAAAATATGTCAATTATCATGTAGGCTACTATAGCCTTAGCTAAGAATCAATCATTCCCACACTGGAAATGAATTTAAAAATAAAACGTTTATTCAGACTAACACGTAGGCAAAGTATGACCTTGATTACGACCAATGATTTTCACTCAGTGTTTACCAAATTTTGAACAAGGCCAGCTAAAAATACAATGAAGTAATACTTCTCTGTCCTAATCAGGCTAAAAGAACTGAACTGAATTTATGGGGAAAAATGTTAATTCAAGTTAAAAAAATTGTCATTACAATAAAATGTAATGAAACAAAAATAAAACAAAAAGAAATTTAAAACTAACACACAAGTAATTTAATTACATATATGTAACAAAAGTTAACTTATTCCAATATACAAAGAGAAGTTATGGTTCCAGCATACATGGAAAAGTAGTTCCACTATACATGTACAAAACCGACAAATCAAGAAATTGTGCAATAAGAAATCATCCACAATCTCGTTGTATCTTCAGCTTACACATAATTAAATAAAAATGTGTATTATGCAGTCATATGATTGAAGGCATCAATCAGTGGGGGTGGGGGGGTGATGTCTTCAAGGTTTTTCCTAAGAGTGGAATATTTTTTAAATATTTGCAATTTTTGTACCCAAAAAACATATATCGGAACCAGATTGGACACCAAGAGGAAAAAAAACCTTATATTTCTGGCAAAGGTGAGCACTAAAGGCTGCAATGTTTTGCTAAAAATTTCTAAATGTGTACATAGTTTGCAATAACCAAAATGATGCCATATTAGAATCCAAATGTTTAGAAACTCCACCTTTTCCCCTTTCCACCTAAGAGGTTTACAACAGAGCCGAGAGCTTCATAATCTACATACTGTACCATACTCAAAGTGTGACTGTTTCATTTGCTGTACACCTTTCGTTGCTTATTACGATGGAATTCAGCATTAAGATACATGTTTCTGTAATTTATCTGACAATTTCGGTCAAACATACTTAGGATCAAGTGATATTCTTTGTTACTGCTGCATACAATTCAACCAGACTTACTGTGTGGACATCTGCATGACTTGATTTTGACGAAGAAACTGTACAGTGGGATACAAATTTGAAACGATGTTTCTTTAAAATAAAATGTTACTAATTAAAGGTTTACATTTTTAAATTCTGTAAATGAAAGTTTTTTCAGTATCAATAAATAAACCTCACATGAATGTTGTGTAATGTGTTCTTAAGGTGACACATTTGATGTCAAAATCAAAACACACTTTAACAAAACTCCTATTAATCAGTCCTCTTAAGCAGAAATGGGGACTAAAAATAATTTCAATGGAATGTGTACTTCTGCATCACTGACGTGCATGCTCATTTATGTGTTGACCAGTTTTGTAAATATTTACAGGCAATGAACTAAATAAAATAAGTCATTTTTATGTGTAAATGTTGCAGTCCAGGTAGACAATACACTTTATCCTTTCTTAAATTTGTGCTTTTGTGCTCTCTCTCTCTCTCTCTCTCCCCACACCAAGGCTAACTTTATTCCCTCTGGAGATAGCTGCTCAACACAGGTTCAATGTCCTTATCATCTTTCTTATACATTATTAATTGTTACTACCCCTATGGAACCTCAGTGACCTATGTTAACATTTTGTAGTTACAAGCAATCATCACATCTCATCAATTACAGTACTAATGATTACTGATTTAACCTGACTGTATACAGTACTTACATTCATTCAATAATTGCCAATTACCTTTGGTGGCCTTACCACAGCAAGATCCATAAATCTCAATTAGAACAGACAATTTCTCCAATACAAACACTTGTTTAACAATACAGACTTGATATCCTGTAAATCAAGGCCAAAGAGAGTGGAAGAAAAGCAAGCATTCCAATTGATCCTGTTGACATTTGTGGTACAAACAATGTCCTCAAACTCATATGTAAGCAACTATTGCATTCATTGGGATTTAACAATCGATCTGAATGGTACACAGAACTTGGTGATGGGTTTTATAAGGACTGGCTGCAGCAAGAGCTACATCAGGATACAAGCCATAAATAACATTCTCTGATAATAAAAGCAATAACACTGCTCTCTCCTAACTAAAATGATCAGGTTTCTGATCCTATCATCCAACAGCTGCTCTCTGTGATGTCCCTAGGCAATATGCTTTACTCTTAAATGCCTGGCGCAATAACCTTTAATGTGCTGCTGTGCCATAAAACGCCAATTCGGACCACACCACTGATTTCAGTATCAACTCTGATATCTGGAATGACTGAAATGTAAGATCTGTCATTTGCTTTACAAAACTAACACTCAGCTGCAAAGAGTGTGAACTCATAGTTCTAGATCTTCTGCTCTACAACATGCAGCCAGATCTGTGTCTCCATATGTATGAATGATATTAGTGGCACATCAGCACAATCATGGCTATACAGTGATGAAAAATTTCTGACTATGCAAAGGTGAAAATTGCAATATCTTCTGGAAGCTAAAACTGTCAAATATATACAAATAAGTAATCTTAAAAGACAATAAGAGAGAAATAGTAAAGATGTCAATGTTTCTTTAAAAGTTATATAAAATAAAGATAAAGGTACAAAAATAAAAGATTGTCAAACTATTGGTTTAAAAGTTATGTACATATTCTTCTACAAATTCCATGATTTTCTCTGCTGTTATGTCATAAAAAATCATAAAAGCTGAGTTCACATTAAAGAAAAAAACTTGTGTCTCTGAGGATGGGAGTCAATATATTCAACAAGAATGTAATTAGTTCCACTTTTAGCATGTGTGGATGTAGGTGTTCTGGATATTTAACATAGCTTGAACAATTTTTCAGTCATATCACTACAATGTCTGCAGTGTGACAGTTTATAGTGATGTCTAGCATTGAGGCATCATGCCGCAGACTTGTAGCATGATGTCCCACCCAGTCACATAATCCCGACACCAGGTTGACCATTCCTAACACTAACCTCTTAAAGCTGCGCAACAAACAAGGCAGCTTCTCGTACAATTTTTACAAGTCTTTGGAATGACTCAGCCGGGCTTTGAACCCACAACCTTTCACATTCCACTTTTAGTGGACACTGGCAAGGTATGCATGTCCCCTATTCACAATAACCACCTCCACTGTGATTAGTTGCAGTAAGCTTGGGATAGCAAGTTTCTTGCAGTTTTTGTCATATGCTCTTCCAATCATCAACCTCATATGGCATACTCATGCCCAGTATGATTTTTTTTGTCAAAAAAAAAAAAAAGAAAATTATGCCACATGCCTTCTTTAGTTGATGTCCATCCACATGTACGTTAGTGCTAAAAATGGCCAAAGATGGTAAAGGTGATAAAAACTGTACGAGAGCAATATCCATTTCAAACCAGCGCATCAGGCAATGAAAACATTATAGGTTTATGGTAGCTGCCTGTGTAACGTATTTTTGAGCTTAAAGTCACACCTATGACAAGAAAGATACAATCTATTGTGAGGTTCAATTAATGACAAAAAAAACTAAATTCATGTGAATGCACACTTTGTCATTTAATGACTTATTAATTTCAAAAGAAAACAGAAATAAAATCAGAAATCGTGGGTATTTATCATAATAAATGCTAGTTGTAATGAGTGAACATTAAAGTTAATTAATAGCAAGATTAAGAATGAAAAATTCCATGCTGCAGCTAATTTGAGGTTAACTAGATATTCAAATGTGTTATTGTTTTCAGGAGATAAACACGAAAAAACATGTATTGCAATAAAGTAAGTGTCCAAAGAGAAAATATATTACAGTGCAGACAACAGAGTATAGGTGGCAGAAGTGTCAATATGATGATCTCACTTTTCTAGCACAACTTGTGTATTAGCAACCACATTTGTTCTTAGTCTCTTTAAAATGCTGTTCCCCAAATTTGGAGAGCGATGGACACAGTGCCCCCTGCCCTTGAGGTCCTAGGTCCAACAATGTGACAACTGGATATTCTGAAGCTTGTTCACAGAGTATTCATTCAACATTTTTTTCAATGGAACATTCTGATTTATATAACATTTGAAGTCAATATATGGAATATACCATTCCAGAACAGGGGAGTGCAGAGCAACTTGGACTGCCTTTGATGCCCTTTCATTACCCTTAATATACGACTAGGCAATGAAGGGTACAGAACTTTTCCCACATTTTATCAGCACATCATATTCCACTACCATCTGAGATAATATCAGTTTGTCGAATTTAAGGTTTTGCAAAGTTTTTAGTATGAAAAAAGATGACAAAAAATTAGATTTTTGAGATGTATCAACATAGTTTTTGCTGTTTCAATGTAGTTTTTTGAGATGGATGAATGTAGTTTTGTTTAGATGTTCAATGTAGTTTAATTGTTTCAATAGTTTTTTGATGTTTTAGTGTAAATTTTGAGATGTTATAATATAGTTTTTGAGATGTTTCAATAGGTTTTGATATGTTGCAATATAGTTTTTGATACATGTATGTTTCAATGTAGTTTTGAGATATTCAAATACAGGTTTTTAATGTTACAATATAGTTTTTGAGATGTTTCAATGTAGTTTTTGTGATATATGCATTTCAATATAGTTTGAGATGTTTCAATATTGATTTTTTATGTTTCAAATTCTTTTGTTTGAACATAAGTTTGTTTTTTTTCAATGTAGTTTTTTTTTATATGTTTCAATGTAATATTATGATATTTTTCAACACAGGCTTTTTAATGTTTTAATATAGTTTTTGAGATGTTTCAATGTAGCTTTTGAGGCATTTCAAAGTAGATTTAGAGTTGTTTCAAGTAGTTTTTGAGTTGTTTCAAATTAGTTTTTGAGTTGCTTCAAAGTAGTCCGAGATGTTTCAATGTAGCTTTTGAGATTTTTTGGTGTAGTTTTTGAGACATTTCAATGTCAATTTAGAGTTGTTTCTATGTAGTTTTTGAGTTGCTTCAAAGTAGTTTTTGAGTTATTTCAAAGTCGTTCCAGGGTTGTTTCCAAGTTGTTCCAGGGTTGTTTCCAAGTTGTTCCAGGGTCTATTCTTGAATGCACAATTGCGTGATCCCTCTGAAAACATCACACAGAAAGATCACATGATGGTGTAAAACAAGTATATTTTCAAGCTCTACCTTTATTTCTTCATTAAATCATATTCAGAAAATTCAACCATTTTTTTCAAAATGGGGATGGGTGGGTGGAGAATCATTAAATTCACAGTCCTATAATACAGTCCAAATTCAAATATTGGAATACAGCTTAATTTTTGTGGTAAAAATGGTGGCTTTATCTGGTAACCAATTTGAAATAGCGGCATACTTGATGCAACAATGGCAAATGCCACCTAGCCTTCATTTTTCAAACTATCTTTAAACAAGGATGTATGGCCATGATGGGAGGCTCCGATTTGAATGAATTTACTCTGAAAAATGAAAAGACTGGTAGAGAACATTTTATAACAACAAAGATCAAATATTATTACAGGGTTTATAACCAAGGTTGAAATTTGGGAATAAAAAGTTCTGCAGTATTGGCAAGATGGAGTTTTGCAATTCAAAATGAAAACAAAATAATATGCAATAAGGTGGAATGAAATTTGGTTTCCAAGGTTTGGTATCAGTTGGATTACACAGTCTGTATCATAGTGAAAAGCCAGCTATGCTTGTCTGAGATACACGAAGATACACTGAGGCTTTCAGATTGGAAAGTTCTGAACCACTCCCAAAGTCCATGTCCCTGATTGTACAAGATCAAGCATCTGTAGGCAGGGTTTTCTAAGCAGATCTGTACAAAGCAGTTTTGGTCAAGTTTGGATTTTACCATGTATTAGCTTTGAGTCATGACCAAGCATTAGCTTTGAGTCATAGTCAAGTTTAGATCTTACCATGTATTAGCTCTGAGTCATGGTCAAATTTTGATCTCACCAAGCATTAGCTTCAAGTCAAAGTCAAGTTCAGATCTTACCATGCATTGGCTTCAAGTCAGTCAAGATTTGATCTTACAAAGCATTAGCTCAGAGTCATGATTAAGTTTAGATCTTACAAAGCATTAGCACTGAGTCATGATCAAGCATTAGCTCTGAGTCATAGTCAAGTTTAGATCCTAACATGCATTAGTTTTGAGTCATTGTCAAGTTTAGATCTTACCAATCATTAGCTTTGAGTCATGACCAAGCATTATCTCTGAGTCAAAGTAAAGTTTAGATCTTAACAATCATTATCTTTGAGTCATGGTCAAATTTAGACTTAATCAAGCATAAGATTTGAGTCATGGTCAAATTTAGACTTCCCAAGCATTTGCTTTCCAAAAAGATTCAAGGTTCTGCTATTTATTCATGTCATAGTTTAGCAAGAAACTTTGTAATTGCTGAGCTGGTGTGGGACTTTGCTTCAGTAATACTACTTATTGCTGTCAAGTGAAAGAGAGTAATCTAATTTTTCATGCTCTAGTGACCATTGGCACATGCTTCAACTTCATGCACAGGCCGGACATTTTAATGAAATCCCATTTTCATACAAAAATATTGATCAGATATGAATCAGATCCAATTAAACTTTAATTGCCTAATTCCTGGCAATTAAAATAATTGTCAAACTTCCATCATTTGTGAATTTAATTCCACTAAGAATCATGCTTTATAAACAAATTAGATTTGACATCAGCTGACACAGGAATATCCATGCGATTATAAAATCTCCATTGGTGTATACCAAAAAAATAACACAATAACAATAATAATAATAATAATAATAATAATAATAACACAAATCGACTTAAGTCTGCACAAGTCTGTAATTCCAAAATAATGTCTATGCAGACATAGTAGTTTAGTGTCAGTTTGCCACTTCAGTCAGTCAGGTATGCTTTCTCATAGGGATTTCTGGCACATTAACACTACAATGGACTGAATTATCTTATGAAATTAAGATGATACCCAAGGAGTAAAGTCTTGTTTAACCCACCTTTAAGACCATCTGGTCTGCTCCCTCAGGCCTCACCATCAAAAAACTTCACTTAACTCTAAATCTTACTTGAAAATTTTCTGATCAATGCAAACACTGGATTCTTTGATTTTTATTAAGACTATTTTGAAGTAATATCAGTCAAAACAATGAATAAAGTTTTAGGACAGAGGGACCTGATCTGTACTTGCCATTTTTTGGCATTTGTTCCAGGATAGCTACTATGCGGAAGGAATACTATTTCTTCTACATAAGATGTCACTTAAGAGCACAAGCAATAATAATAATAATAATAATAATAATAATAACAACAATAATAATATTTTATGAGAGTATCTACTTATAATATATTCTCCCCGAGGCCCTGATCAGATCCTGCCTTATACCATGTCAGATTGATGTATATGCTGTATATGTTTTATGCCAAGTAAATGCAATATACATGCACATGAAGACTTAAGGATCTGTTTGCACAGTGTACCATGCACCTAAATTACAGTTAAGACATAAACGTTTTATTTGTAATTATGATGCATTACCATTTCACACTAGAAAACTATTATTGAGTAAATTAGTGTAGGAAATGTAGTCGATTAATCTGTCTTTGTTAAAATCAAATTTTTAGTTCACAAGTATACAATAAAACTATTACATGTCCATGCATCACAAGAATTAGCTTTTAAAAACAGGATTGAATTTAAAGGTATTATAGGGTGATATTTAACCCAATGATCAATAAGATACACACACACACACACACACACATACACACACACACAAAGATTACAGTATTTGCTGGCAGATCAGGGTTTTATAACGTTTAAAATTATAAGCAAAGCAACAGTTCTGTAGAAAAGCAGTATTGTCCCACCCCACCCTTTACACATACATTACCCCATCCCACCCTTTACACATACATTACCCCATCCCACCCTTTATACATACATTATAACATCCCACCCTTTACACATACATCATAACATCACACCCTTTACACATGCATATAGTCTAATAAATCAACCCCACAAATCTGTGTTGATACTGATGGATGATATGTGGGTCTGATGTTGCCAGTTCATTAAAATGTTTAATTCTGCTGCATGCATATCTTTCCGGAACAAACCTGCATATACTTTAGACACATAATAGTAATTGATAACAGTCATATCTAGCGCAAAATTTAAAATGGCCACAAGACAAAGGGTTGTGCTATTCCACATTGATTTACAAGTCACCAAACATGATCTGCTCCGGAAATATAATGAACATGTCACCAAAAGAACCCATCAGCCAATGGCAGCTCCACAGGCAGAAGAAATACCAGTAAGTGTAAAAAATGTACGCCGATGTGTGCAGCCAAAATTGGCTGCAGACTTTGCTGGTTTAAATGAATTGGTGGTATCAGCCTCTAAACCACCAATCAATCTCATCACGCGTGAGGGGATGATTTATTAGCCTAACATACATGTACAAGTACGGACTCCACTCCACTCACATCCTACATACATAAGCACAGACTCCACTCCACCCACATCCTTTCCTCAAGCACTACCCCCATCCACCCTTTACATATACATTACCCCATCCCAACCTTTACACATATTTACACAAGTATAGACTGCACTCCTGCCATATCTTTTCCTCAATCACTACCCAACCCCACCTCTTACACATACATACACAAGTACAGACTCCACTCCTGGGGCCCCGAGTGGCCGAGTGGTCTAAAGCGCTGATCATTACGGATCATTGCCATCTCACCTCTGTCTGCGTGAGTTCGAGTCCAGGCTCGGCTAACGTGGGTACGTGAGAAAGCCTGCCAGTAGCTTCTCGTGGGTCGGTGGTTCTTCCCGGAGTTTTCCAGGGTTCTTCCTCCACCATTAATACTGGCCGCCATGTATAGCCTATCTTGTGCTGAAAAATGGCGTTAAACCCTATAACAACAACAACAACAACAAGACTCCACTCCACCCACGTGCTTTCCTGAATTATCACTACCCCAAACCACTCATGGCACATACATACAAGTACAGACCACACATGAACCACAAGCATTCCTCGTTCATCAAGAGCCCACCCTACCCTTTACATATACATACATAACTAAAGACTCCATTCATCGCCATGCTTTCATCATTTATCACGACCCCACCCTGCCCCACCCTTTGCCAATACATGCATAGGAGCTTGAGTGCAATTACTGATACCACCCTATACCCTAGCTGTGCATATCTACAGGTCACCCATGATCACATCCCAAAGTCTGAAGTCTATATCTCGAACAATGTAGGAGTTATGCAACATTATTCACATGTCTGTCAGAATGGAAAAAATAACATAATCTTCTACTTTTCATTGAAAAGTACTGAAATAACAAACAACACAGACCTTGTTCTACTGTAACATTCAAGAATGGCAGATCATTGTGTTGTACCTAGAATTCAGTGTGCTTGGGACAATGCATCACCCTTCCAACAAAAAGAAAAATTGTTTGCATTATTTATAAGTACTGTTATTAAAAGCAAGGGTTAAGGGGGGGGGGGGCATAGAGACCAAATCCTCCAGGGAAACCACCAATCTCTCACTCAAGGTGCAACAGGTGGATCAGAATCTCTACTGTTGATAGACAGCAGTGTTTCACACAGGTAAATGCCATTGCAATAGAACTGCTGTGAGAATTAAATCATGCGAACCAGTCAAGTGAGAATAAAAACATGCCAACCAGTCAAGTGAGAATTACATCATGCCAAACCAGTCAAGTTGAATTAAATCATGCCAACCAGTCAACTGAGATTTAAATCATGCCAACCAGTCAAGTGGGAACTAAATCATGCCAACCAGTCAAGTGCTGCAATAAAGACAAGAGCTAGGGCAACACAGCTTGCCTGTAAATGAATAAGTATTATCTTGACACAGCCAAAATAATGCACATTTTAAAGGGACTCTTAGTTTGCTCAGCAATAAAACCATCATTCTAGGGTTTTCCCATTACTTTACTTTTTTTTTTTTATCAAAGGTAGGTACATCTGTACATGTAAATCCTTTAAATAGGCTGTTCATTTCTCACAAATATGGTTCTTTATAATAAATGATAGGGAAAAATTCAAACAAAAGTTGAGAAAAAAAGAACAATAAAGGCAGGCATTTTAAGTACAATTAAGGCTAGCATTTTAAGTACAATCAAGGCAAGCATTATAAGTACAATCAAGGCAGGCATTTTAAGTACAATCAATGCTAGCATTTTAAGTACAATCAAGGCTAGCATTTTAAGTACAATCAAGGCAGGCATTTTAAGTACAATCAAGGCAAGCATATTTGCTGCTAAAGGCTGTTAAAAATAACCCTGCATTTCTGCTGACTATCATAAATTAGCAAATATAACACACAGGTAATCCAAGTTTTTCCCTACCACGCACCCCCCACCTGCAAGGCATATATATCTGCAGGTTATACAATCTGAGTTTTACATACTTCCATATTATAATAATATTTTAAAAGACTCTTTTCCTATTTCAAACAACGGCCAAAGTTCAAAATTTGTAAACCAGTCTAATCTTGATTACCTAATTACGTTTACATTTCATCTAAATTTTTCAAAATTTAAAAATGATATAATGGCAAGAAGACAGGATCAACATAATAGAATCAGCATCTTCAATTTAATAACTTACTCATTTATGAAGAGCGACAATGTTGTTGTGTTTACTAAAATCTTAAACTGCCATAAATGGGTCAGATTCACTGCTGAAGTCAGATTCAGAGCTACCGTAGATAGTCAACTTCTGGAAGAATTTCACATTTTCTGAATCCATCACAAATAGAAGCTGGTGCTATTACTGTTATTTGTAAAATCAGAAGGTGTGTAGTTCATGCCATTTAGTGATTATTCACAAATAGGTGACTATTTAATAATTTTGAATTACCAGTAATAGACAGGCATGGCTCTGGTCTTCCATTTAACAAAGAGAGCACGTGGCATCATCTTGGAATGTTTTAGACTGCTCAAAGTGAGGAATTAAATTATGAATTGACCCAGTTGGGTTGAAACAGCTCTGCTTCTTGTTCAATGGTTAACAGAAAGGCTAATTCACCATACCCTAGTATTTTGAACTGTTTACAATTTTAAAAAAGCCAACACAGATTTTTGTCATTTATTATTCTTTACAAAAACCTGCAGGCTACAAATGTCTGCAGTTATTTAATATTTTCTTACACACAAGAGAAAAACTGCGGGTAATACATAGTAACATAAGTGCATGTTATACTTGGACGCATTTTGTACTAACTAATTTACAGCACTGGCTCACATAAAAACCTGCAACCAAATGTTCCATTGTTTTAGTAATAATAATAATAATCATTTATTTGCAGATGGTACAAGTGAAATGCACAATATGCTCCCAGTGGGATACGACATTTTAAATACTGATGAAAAAATGCACAACACCATCAAGTTTTAGATTTGTCTGACTACTCACTCACGTGTTCTGTCAATGCCAATGTCACATGGGAGACATAAGCTCCCTTGTACATTAGTCAAGCTAAAAATGATGTGGAATGGACACAAATTGACATTGTGTATCTTCTTGCATTCAGACAAGTCATAATTGAGTACCTCCTGAAATACAGACAAGTCATAATTGAGTACCTCCTGAAATACAGAAAAGTCATAATTGTCTACCTTCTTGCATACAGACAAGTCATAATTGAGGCATTCAGACAAGTCATAATTGTGTACCTCCTGAAATACAGACAAGTCATAATTGAGTACCTCCTGAAATACAGACAAGTCATAATTGTGCACCTTCTTGCATTCAGACAAGTCATAATTGTGTTTCTTCTTGCATATAGACAAGTTGTAATTGTGTACATTCATACATAGAGACAAGTCATAAAACACATGTCTGCATACAAATTTAAAAATTAGACAAAAGATTCCTCCAAGGTTGGACAATTTCAGCGACATCATTTACTGAATACTCTATTATCATGGATATTGGCAATTCCAGCAGATGCATCATTTAAATGTACCAGCAGAAATTTTGATAATTTACAATCATCGCAGTTGTGACCCCAAATTTTAACCAGAACTACTGCAAAATGCCACTATCACAAATCCACAGGCTTTTCACACTTTTGCTTTCTCTCTCCCTTCACCT
This sequence comes from Megalonaias nervosa, assembly GCA_016617855.1. NCBI lineage: Eukaryota > Metazoa > Mollusca > Bivalvia > Unionida > Unionidae > Megalonaias > Megalonaias nervosa. The sequence continues at coordinate 97,954 of JAECUM010025168.1, read as the reverse complement.
GCAAATTATATTACACACCCTCCTCTCTCCATTCACTGACTAGTCACATTACACACCCTCCTCTCTCCATTCACTGACAAGTTACATTACACACCCTCCTCTCTCTGTCCGTTGACTAATCACATTACACACCCTCCTCTCTCCGTTCATCGACTAATCACATTACACACCCTCCTCTCTCCATTCACTGACTAGTTACATTACACACCCTCCTCTCTCCATTCACTAATCACACTGCACACCCTCCTCTCTCCGTTCATCAACTAATCACATTACATACCCTCCTCTCTCCATTCATTGACTAATCACATTACACACCCTCCTCTCTCCATTCACTGACGAGTTACATTACACACCCTCCTCTCTCCATTCACTGACCAATCACATTACACACCCTCCTCTCTCCATTCACTGACTAGTTACATTATACACCCTCCTCTCTCCATTCACTGACCAATCACATTATACACCCTCCTCTCTCCATTCACTGACGAGTTACATTACACACTCTCCTCTCTCTATCCGTTGACTAGTCGCATTACACACCCTCCTCTCTCCATTCACTGACTAATCACATTACACACCCTCCTCTCTCCATTCACTAATCACATTATACACCCTCCTCTCTCCATTCACCGACAAGTTACATTACACACCCTCCTCTCTCCATTCATTGACCAATCACATTACACACCCTCCTCTCTGCATTCATTGACCAATCACATTACACACCCTCCTCTCTCCATTCACTGACTAGTTACATCACACACCCTACTCTCTCCATTCACTGACCAATCACATTGCACACCCTCCTCTCTCCATTCATCGACTAGTCACATTACACACCCTACTCTCTCCATTCATCGACTTAACACATCACACACCCTCCTCTCTGCATTCATTGACTAATCACATTACACACCCTCCTCTCTCCGTTCATCGACTAATCACATTACACAGCCTCCTCTCTCCATTCACTGACTAGTTACATTACACACCCTCCTCTCTCCATTCACTAATCACACTGCACACCCTCCTCTCTCCGTTCGTCAACTAATCACATTATACACCCTCCTCTCTCCGTTCATCGACCAATCACATTACACACCCTCCTCTCTCTCTGTCCATCGACTAATCACATTACATACCCTCCTTTCTCCCTTCACCAACTAGTCACATTACATTCAAATATTTCCTCCAGTTATCCATGAAACACTTCAATACAGACCCCAAGTTTGCAAAATAGCATGCATAATGCAGTTTATTGTTGCCTTTTCTTTCAATGACAGTAAGATCTGATCCATACCATGCAAATCTTCAATAATAATAATAATAATAATAATATGTTGCTCTGACAGGATCCACTGTAATCACTCGACCTCACCATAAACCATTTATGGAAAAAGTGTCATTAGCTGCTATTATTTTGGCTACAATCATCTGACCATGGTAAATGAGCGCAAACTTGTACAAGACTAACAAGTTATCTTCTAACAAGCTATCTCATCTACAAAAGCAATCCCAGTCTTCAAGAGCACAAATGCAAAAACAGATGATCTCTCTCTCATAAAACTTTGAAAATTCTCAAATTCTCTTTCATAAAACTTCAAAACTTCTCAAATTTGGCTTAACTATCTTTGAGAACCAATACATCAAAATTCAAAATAATCTAAATTTACTGTGACTTAATACCTTTCACTGAATATTGGAAGAGTCTGGTTACAGTGTGTATCACACAAAGATTGGATTCTAATAAAAAATAAAAAAAAAATATTTATGTTGATTTATTTATGTTAAGTATTATTAACTGCACAGTATAAAATTATTAAATAACATAAAACAATCTATTTTACAAAAACATCAACCAACCACATGAAATACAGCTGCTTACAAATCTGACCTGTTCCCTTTGGAAAATTTCAAGGGGCCATTACTTTTATCCATGAACCCTATATTACAGATGGGTGTTTGGGGTATTATCCATAACTTTTAATTTGTAATGGACAAAAAAAAGGGTCACTATGTGAATCCGAGACAGGTTTACCATACATTACATCATGTACAATGTTGGATCTGTTTCAGAACTAATATATATGAAGAAAATTCCTTCTTCCATTTAAAAAAAGTGAAATTCCTTCTTCCATTAAAATATGTGAAATTCCTTCTTCAATTTAAAAAAGGGAAAATTTATTTTTCCATTAAAAAAGTGAAATTCTTTTTACCATTTAAAAAAGGGGAAATTCCTTCTTCCATTTTAAAAAATAAAAATTGCTTCTTCTATTAAAAATATTCCTTCTCATCTTCCACATAAAAATGGGAATAGTCCTTCCATTTCAAGAATGTAAAAATTCCTTCTTCCATTAAAATAGTGAAATTCCGACTTCCATTTATATAAGAGAAAATTCCTTCTTATATAAAATAAGTTAAATTCCTTCACTTAAAGGGAAAATGCTTTCTTCTATTTAAAAAAAGGGACAATTCCTTCTTCCATTTAAAAAAGGGAACATTTTCTAACTACATGTATAATAGATATATTTAATGAAGAAATAAAGGTAGCACTTCAAAATATAATGGCCAATTAGTGAACTTTACATTGATAATTTGGCTCAACTGTATTCAAAGTCGGCATTAATCCTACAATCATACATTCAAGAATAGAACTTCTAACAGAGCTTTGTCTGCTTAAACGCTGATTTTCACCTTCTATTGCAACCGCACTCAGGTGAAATAAACTATCTGAATGCAAAACCTAGCATAATTAACTAAAACTGCACATTAAAAAAAGCCATTATTCTTGAATAATCTCTGAAATCAATAATTGTATACCAGATTAATATTCAACTCCGAGTAAAGTAACTCTAGATTCAATTATATGATTTTCAAATCCATGTAAATTTTGTAAATCATTAATTGGGATCAACATGCTTTGATTTAACTGTTTATAACCCATATTTTACTGCCCATTTCAACATCTGATGATTATGTCTGACTTCATATTATTAAAATGTAATGTCTTACGAGTTAATGGCATAATGATGAGTTACTGTATATGCCATCTATACAGTGTGTAAAAGTCCATTATTATTCGTTATTTTAGGAAATACAGATGCTTAAAAGTCAATTATGGAGAAAATCTTAAAAATGTCAATTTTTCATCATTATAGAACATTAAACCAGGAGTATTTATTCCAACCAAATTTCATCTGCATTACCTACCTTGATTAAGGCTCAGTTTGCATATATATCTTCTTGGGGAGCACGATGACTAAGGATTGAGCCCATGTGGTCAGGAAAATGGCCCACCACATGGACTCAATCCTTGGTCATCGTGCTCACCAAGAAAGGAAATCTACAGCTGCACCAAAAGTACAGAACCATCAATTTGATCAGTCACCTGAGCAAAGTCATGCTGAAGATAATCCTCAACAGACTAAAGCCTCAAGCAGAGAAAATTATTGCTGAAGATCAGGCAGGTTTCCGAGCAGGAAGGAGCACCACAGAACAAATCTTCAATCTCTGACTCCTATGTGAGAAATGCCTTCATCACCAGCAGAATCTATACCATGTTTTTATAAATTTCAAAAAGGCCTTTGATAGGGTATGGCATGCAGCCTCATAGGCAAATATGAGGAAGTACATCAGTTCAGACCTGGTGCAGGTTGTTGAGCACCTCTATGACAAAGCCACCAGTGCTGTCCTCATCAATGGTAGCAGAGGAGATTGGTTTCGAACAACAGTTGGAGTCAGACAGGGATGTATACTGTCACTTACACTCTTCAACATTTTCCTGGAAAGGATCATGGAGGATGACTTGCATGACCACAAGGGCACTGTCAGCATCGGAGAAAGAACAATCACAAACCTTCGCTTCGCAGATGATATTGATGGTTTAGCAGGAGATGAAAAAGAACTGGCTGACTTGGTTGAACGCCTCGACACAACCTCCACAGCATATGGTATGGAGATTAGTGCCGAAAAAACCAAACTGATGACAAACAAGTGTTATGTGATTTGGATTTTTAACGTAGCTTTAACAATTTTTCAGTCATATTGCTATGATGTCTGCAGTGTGACAGTTTATAGTGGGGTCTAGCACTGGGGCATCATGCCGCAGACATGTAGCATGATGTCCCGCCCAGTCACATTATCCTGACACCAGGCCGACCAGTCCTAACACTAACCTCTTAATGCTGAGTGCCAAGCGAGGCAGCTGTTAGTACCATTTTTGTAAGTCTTTGGTATGACTCAGCTGGGGATCGAACCCACGACCTCCCGCATCCGAGGCGGATGCTCTAACCACTAGGCCACCGGATGACAAACAACACCAATGGCATCAGTGCAGAAATAAAGGTCAGTGGACAGAAGCTGGAAAGAGTCACAAGCTTTAAGCACTTGGGTTCCATTATCACAGACGAGGGCTCCAAACCAGAACTACTTTGCAGGATTGCCCAGACAACAGCAACAATAACAAGGCTGAAACCAATATGGAAAGATACCAACATTGCTTTTGGTTCCAAAATAAGGCTGATGCACTCGATTGTCATATCTATCTTTCTGTATGCTTATGAAACATGGACGCTCACATCAGATCTACAAAGAAGGATTCAAACCTTTGAAATGAGATGCTACCTCGAGATCTTGGGCATCTCATACATTGACCATATTACCAACGAAGAAGTCCACAACAGGATCCAACAAGCCATCGGATCCTATGAAGTCCTCTTGACCACTGTAAAAAAGCACGAACTGAAGTGGTACAGTCATGTCTCAAGATCATCTCAAGATCATCTGGACTGGCAAAAACAATCTTGCACGACACAGTGCGAGGGTGCAGAAGAAGAGGCAGACAGAAAAAGAGGTGGGAAGACAACATTAAGGAGTGGACAGGCATGGGATTTGGAGATTCCCAAAGGGCAGTAGAGAACAGGGAAAGATGGAGAGAATTGGTTGCAAAGTCAACTGTGGTGCCCCAACAACCTCTTGAATTAAGGGATTAATGATGATGATGATGCTTATATATACAACATCACATTAAAAAGTTGTTGTTGTTGTGGGGTTTAATGCCATTTTTCAGCACACGATAGGCTATACATGGCAGCCAGTATTAATGGTGGAGGAAGAACCCGGGAAAACCCCGGAAAGAACCACCGACCCACGAGAAGCTACTGGCAAGCTTTCTCACATACCCACATTGGCCGAATCCGAGACTCAAACCCACGCAGACAGAGGTGAGATGGCTGTGATCCATAATGGAAAGCGCTTTAGACCACTCGGCCACTCGGGGCCCCACGTTAAAAAGAGTCAACCAGCTACTAATGTGGCTTATCATCATCAGGAGAAATGAAGGCTGTAAACAACTGAGACAGAGGAAAAGAATGTTGAAAAATAAGTCATCTGCTTTCATGGGACACAGATGTTTTCATCTAAATACTTACAGCCTCATCAAACCTTTCATCTGAATATTTATCACAGAGAAAAAAAAGCAGAAAATATCAAGCAGAACATGGGAAAATATTATATTAAGAGGAAATAAAAGGTTACATTTAATGGGGGTGGGGTCCCTCATGTACATGACCACTTCGAAGGAAAAATGCAGTTTATTTTCAAAGTGTTATTGTCAATAATTTTTAATAGATTAATGAAGTTCTATCATTATTTATATACTATTAATATAACAGTTTCAAAACACACCAAGATAACAATTTAGCTTTTGAAAGCACAGCATTTTTATAATTATTTCAAATTCTTTTCATCATTTGTTATCACTCAGTATATTGAATTTAAATTTCCATAGTGACACTGTTCATTTTAAATCCCTACACTCATGACCAGGCACAGTGTAAACATGACTACAACAAAAAGTCACTAATTATATTCTTCATAATTGTAAGAATACAAGTTTCCATAAATAACATTGACCAGTACAATAAGGAATGGTAATTTGGCATGTTAATTTGCATGTAATTATTTGTCAATAAACATTTACATAGTTAAAATTGTTTGTTTTTCAGTTGTACGTCTGATAATCTGCCCAGATGGAAAATGGTAACAAGCAAATACAAAGCAATTGTAATCATAATCATCCCACTGTAATCATGGTTTCCAAATAAAGTATAATCATAATTGTAATCACTGCTAAGCAACCTTTAATTGTAATCATAATCAAGCACCTGCAATCAACTCCATGCCTGCTACTAATTTTTAGACATTAAAACACCATGCTCTCAGGAGACATGTTACATCACACGACTTTGTTGGTCAGGGGGATTCTGCGGTGTACAGTGTTACCGTGTTGCATCTACTGTAACTGCAATACCTGATAACAGCCATATGTAATGTCACCTTATGTTATTGAAAATAATCCATTTTCTGTAATATACAGTTGTAGAATTTACTTCCCTCTTGGGGTCCCTTATATTATAAACAGGGGCTACGTTGGGTGTAAGCTGATTTAAAGTGCAAATGAGCATGAACCTAAAGACCATATGCTTTCTCTTTTTTATTCGCACATCATGCTTTGTATTGTTTACAAATAAATAGCAGTTTCCCATGTGGGGACGCTATTTTGAACTGATTTTCTTGCTGTGTACAGATGTATAATGCTTCCCCACGGATTCTAAAACAATTGGGTTTTGTAATTATCCTCCAAAATATGGCACTTTAAATGCACATATAAAAAACAAATGGGTTTTATTGTAAACTGCGGCTGCCATTATTGTTGTTATTAATATTAATAACAGAAATTATTGTTGTAAAAATAGGAAATCTGTATAGACCATTCTCAGAAAGTATTCACGCATTCATGTGACCCTGGGTCAGCGAATCCAAAACGAGACTAAGCTAGGCACCAGCTTCACTTTACCTTGTATCCATGGCTGCTACAATTGATACTGGCAAGGGAAAAAATCGTGACGAATATTGTTGTGTTCCATTGTGCAATGGCAATGCTAGAATTCACATAGATTTAAGCTACCACCATATTCCATCAGTGAAGAAGCTTCGTAGAAAATGGATGATTGTTGGTGTGTTTGTATTTTCTTGCAACTGAATGATGTAATAAAGAGAAATCCAAATGCAAAATAGGTTCTGTCAATGAAGCAAATGAGTGTATGTATGTGTGTTTTATAATGGTAGGTTTCTAAAAATGTTACCCCTAGTCCCATTCCTCACAACGGGGTGATCGAAAACTGGGCGTACCTCCACGCAGCGCATTTACATCAGAGATTATGAATTGATGTACGAGTAGTAATTACAGAAAAAGTGAATTTTATTATCTCGTTGAAAAAATAAATAAAAAAATGAAAATGACCACGATAGAGAAGATAGCATCAGTACAATGAAAATGATGAGAGGACAAGTTGAATGAAATTATGAGAGAGAGAGATAGACTGGATAAGAATTAATGAAACTGTTGATAAAACATATTGATGTGTGTAAATGTAAGGGAAAATGCACACTTAAATCACAGGCCATTGAAATTCTATCACTGTAGTAAGTTAATGTCAGAGAATCCCCCAAAAAGGGAAGCATGCATATATATATATATATATATATATATATATATATATATATATATATATATATATATATATATATATATATATCTGTATATGATTTTTTTTCCTCCATTTTTTCTTGCATATTCTGGCATTTTTATTTACTACAGTGTTATAATTTCAATGCCTGTGCTGAAATAATTGTTTGGGGTTTTTTTGACAACTAATTATTGCAATTAACTCATGCTTTATTTTTCTTTTCTTTGATTGTCACAAATACAGTTGTCTGTTCTAGACACTTTAAGCAACAGGACTATAGATGGACACCCAACAGACATTGCCAGTTTGTTATTGAAATAAAACAAAATGTGTTCACATGAATAAAATCGTATATCCATATTGTCAGTTGACAAATGATTCAGAAAAGAAAATATATGTCATTTAAAGGGAAAATCCCAGTCCCTCCCACCCCCAGGCACTAAAAGCAGCAAGCACTATAACAACAACCAGGTTGTGCACTTCTGATACAAATTAAAATGCAAGCATACTGACATGTACCCAAAACTATTTAAAGCACACCACAAAGTCTCTACTGGTTTTGGGGGGCGTGGTTGGTTAAAAAGGCAGTTTGTGTCACTATGCACATTTTGTAAATGTTTTATTCTGACTGCGTGTTTTGACCACAGTATTGATTGATCATAGCTGTACAATTAAACCATACCTAATCAGAAACAAAATTCATGCTTTAAATAGTTTCTTTTCTCTATCGTTAACTTGTGTTTTGTGTGCTGTAGAGAAAAAGGACATTCAAGATAGGATGTAAATCAACTTATGTTTAAGAGAATGGACATATCCCTCACTGTAATACTTGAATCCTTTTGTCATCTATTTCTTCCCTGAACTGCTGGAGACATCCGTGATGCAATTCTCAACGAATGCAAAAGAAATATCTGGCAAACAGCTCAGATCGTTACTCGATGTATAGTAGGACGCAATGTTTTTTCTCGATCTGCCTAGCTTAGCCTCGTTTTCATTAATATTCATGAGGATCTCATTAAGAATGGTCTATGGTCATTGATCTGTCTTGCAAGACCAGCTTAAATTTGCATGAAAACTAGCACATACAGTTAAAACTAGGGATGGGCAGATATCATGCCTGTCCATCTGGAATTGGCCTGATTTGCACTACCCAGAAATACCAGGCCCAGAGGGGCTTTAGATCTTGCCATGTCAGGTCTCCCCTGCCAGGGCAATAACATAAAAAGAAATAAAAGAAATCCAGTTGTTTTATGATAGACAAAAATAGAGGTGAGCGAGGGGGGGCAGCCAGATAAAATGAGTGAAGAAATCCAACCTAACCCAGCAGAATGTCCTTATAAATACAGCCCTAACTGAATTCCATTTTGAGTGGGCCCACATATGTACCAATTGAAATATAACATCTATTTTCTTCCAATTACAATATTTTGAGAAACACAGTATATGCCTTCAAATGGCCCACTGCTTTTCTTAATTTTCCATTGCCATAATATAGTTCAAATTCATTCTTACATTTCTGATCTATCTGGACCATGTCTCATGACTCTTTATATTCCAATAGAATAACACTCATATTTACGCAAATAATCTAGAATTCTTATTGTCTGAACAATAAATTTCATTAATTTAAAAGAAAAATACACATATTTAACAAAAGTACCTTCATTTAAGTTTTATTTTTAAATACAAAGGCCAGTGGTCACCAACAACCCAGCAAAACTTGGTTGATATGTAATAAGTCCAATATTATGAGTAGGCATATTCAATGTAAAACAGTCAACTTTTGTGATGAATGGGCATCATAACTTTTACCTGTTTACTTTTCATTAATTTGATTGTCGAAAGAAATTATCTTTCAGCTCTAGAAACATTATTCAGGTTATTTCTTCAAACAACAAACAGCGCGACATTTAACAAAAAAATGTTATCATTGAAAAAGGGTCTCAAACTCAAACCACCCTGAGGGCTGCATGAGGGCATTTTCAATGGCCCAATGGCTGCACCACCTTTGTTATCTCTCATGACACCTTGCGACGTCAATCATTTTGTGGGCCATAGGATAGGCTTGTCAGGCTGCATGCGGCTCATGGGCCATGTGTTTGAGACCCCTGTCATAGAAGATAGTATTTCTTATTTGTTTACAATGATACCAGGACAAACTGAACTGCATATCCATTTAGTTTCTTTATGTAGATTGTACCACTTTCAATTTAAAATATTGGAAATAAAAAAAATTTAAAAGGTCACTCAAGATTCAATCACTGTCTTCAGATAATGAACAATACGACAAACTGGCCGATTTAAAAAAATAAAAGTTAAGTATTGCAGTGTATGAATGAATAATAAGAAATAACCTCAGCAATATATATGTACGTGAAGCAAGGCGCATGTAAGAGTCTAAGTTCTTGTTTTGTATTGCAGCACCTGTTAACTAAATCTATTGATTTCAGTTTGAACCGATAGTATCTATATTCATACCAATTATAACATGAAAACTAAACCAAAGGAGCATAAATTAAAACGTACTAGTTTACTATACATAAGCCATAGCATCATATATTTCAATTCCTCCATCTTTCATATCTCACAGTAACAAGATCCCATTTTTTTGAATGTGAAATCCTGAATAATCTGTTAGCAAACTCTTTGTTCTCTAGTGATTGACAATTTTAACATGACATTATCCATGGCATTCAATAAATCAAACACCACTCTCTGACTCATTCGAATAGGTGATTGACTCGGTTTTATCTTTATAAAAATGTCTTTGATAGCGAAGAAAATTCTTCTAGCCTGCTATGTTTGTTTTAAAACTAAATATTTAAAACTATTAACATGCTAAAATGTATTTGCATGATTTTCCAAGATTCATTTTGATAAGTTATATGATGACAAAATTAAACAATTGTAAGGCAAGAAGGATAAGACCTGAGTAAACCAAATGTTTTTACCCACAAACCTGTTGTAGAGTGTATGTCAAAATTATCATTATGTCTGTTCCACATACATATCCGAGACTGCTAATACCTGTGCAAACATTTGAAAAGTTACGTACTTTGAATGGAATTATACATAAAATGAAGCATTGTACTTTTACTGTCACAACAAATACAGGGTTTTTAATACACGTTTCAAAATTAAATTTATAAAATAGAAACCTCAATCTCTGAACTTCCATTTACAAAGTAACAAGATATTAAGTCAAATAACATAAATTAATGCACAAAAAACTTCTTTATTTTTTCAGTAACCCTGGTAGTGTTTTTATATTACTGACACGAGATGACAGGCGGGCTATCCTCGTTACTAAAAATAGAACCCTAATGCGTCATCATCAAGACCCCCATAGCAAAATCGGACTTCTTGTGATACTTGAAGTGAGATTGGGGAATCTCCAAGTGGGGCTACCGCTCCTATGTGCACAATAAACAGTCTTGTATATTTATAAGTCCATCAGATTTTCTTTTAATCATCTATTTCGTTTTGCTATATCAAACGATACTGTAGTGACAGGCTTGCGAGCTTCAACATTTTACTGTAGGCCCCTATAGATCAAACATTGAACTGATAGAGAACTGTACGTTTGCTCCAAACTTTGATTTCCCAGAAAGTAACTATGTGGGATTACACTGCATAGAAAATGAACAATTCTAAAATTTGACTCTGAATAAATATACTTACCAGAGATCACCAAGGAACTAACATTCACTCACAGCATTGTCATAATTTAGGAGGGAAGAGTAGCATTAATACAAATACTAAAAAAAAACAAATAAGGTACAACCAGTCTAAATCTTTCTCGCGCACTTGACGAGATTTCAAATTGGACTAGACCATTTTACGTACCGGGTGAAACTAGAAAAAGTGCTTTGTTTTTTCTTTGCGCTGCAATAATACTTCGTTCGGTTGACTAATCTGCTAGTAAAATTAAGTACAGATTAAATTATTGGAGTCATCAAATATTTCATACAAAGAAAAAGAATTATTTTAATCTACGTCCCCTTAATTGTTGGTTGGTTTTGCCCCTGCAGACACGTGATGTGAACGATTTAACATGTCTGCGCCCATGGTCAACATTTTCTTTGAGACTTGTGAAGGATAAATCCCATAAAGACTGTTTGGTTTTATAGTAGACGCAGAAAAAAGGGGAATTTAAAATGCCAGTCGCAGAGGCGAAGGAAATTTCAAAAGACATATTCTTTGTTAGTATTCAAGTTGTTCAATTAAGGGCTATTGGTAATGCACAATTCAGTGAACATGTAAAGAGGATGGTACTGTAGTGATTTTCGTTTAATAAACTGTCCTGTTTAAAACAGAAATGTCACTGACACTGAACAGTAATCCTCTGTTTAATAACGAGAAGTGGATTTTATTTTAAAACTATTCATGTGCTTCAGCATGCTTTCCTCAATAAGATCGGTACCTCCCCCTCCCCATTATTCCAACAAATCCTCAAGGAATGAGGCCCTGCACCTCAGGGTCCATGGCCCTTTATGCCCCCTTTTCAGGGATGGACAGACTTTAAAAAAGTTGTTGCCAAACAAATGGCCAATCGCAATATTTTATTGCCAATAGACCGATAAACAGTTTCAAAGTGCGCATGCGTAAACTTAGTGGTACGCAAGAGTAGTTGTTCTTGAATTGCGAGTAAAAGAAAGTAAAAGCCCTGTAAAATACAGAAAATATAACGAAGATTTGGTTACTGAGATAGATTCATTATGTTCTGAATATATATATATATATATATATATATATATATATATATATATATATATATGTGTGTGTGTGTGTGTGCCTTATGGAACAGGGATATTTTTGTATTAAGTACCTCCTTATTTATTTTGACAGATGTAAACTACGGTGGATATAAATGAACATCAGAAAATGATAACAGCATTTTCCTCACAAATAAAAGATTAAGTGCATATACATAGTGCTTGGTCATAAATAAATTTTTATTTTAAAAATCTCGCCCAGACATCATTAGTAAAATGAATGTTTGGAAATGCTTGTCAAATGGTCATTATGTATACTACAAGTCTGTTGGAAAACAAACCCATTTAATGAATTCTTAAAATTACAATATTTGCATATCAGGGTAATTTACCAAAGAAATATGATTGGATTTCGTTATGGGGAGGGGTTGAATGTGTGTATTTATGGCTAGTGTTTAACCCCACAAGACTTACGTTTTATCAATAAAAACAACGAAAATTTGTAAAAATTTGAAATAATAATATAAATATGGTTATTTTGTGGTTTCACAAATTTTCATTGTTTTTTATTGATAAAACAGACCTATAGCGGAGGTGGAGGAGACAGCACTTTGCAAGCCTGGTCTTTCACCATGTTTGTTAAGTATGTGTTAAATTGTAAATAAATTCACTAATATTAACAATGGCCACATGTAACCCACAATTTCATCAACCGACAACCATCATAGCAAATATACATACTCATTCATAAATATATTCCCACCGGCTCACTATTTCCCCTGTCAGTGATCTTACCTTGCAGCAAGCTCGTCCAAATTCCCATTAATAGGTTTGTTGTTTGTTTTGTTTTGTTTTTTTTTGAGAGACAAATACAGCTTCAAGGCATGTGTCAACCATAACATAAATTTGTCCAACGTCATGTCATTCAAATTTACCATTTCAACACAACGGTCGTCTTTTGATTCAAAGGCGATGAAGCATACTTGTAACGACAACAATGATGGAGATCTAACCGCTGTTAAGGTTACTCGTACATCCAGGCTCTACTAAGCAAAATGGCGGTGCTGATGAAACTGTTTATCCGTCTATTAAAAAAAAAAAAAGGTTGGTATTTTCATAATACAGTACTATCCATATAACTCAACATCCTTGAGACCAAGGTAATATTGTCAACTTAAGCGGATGTTGAGATAAGTGTTGGCCAGTTGGGGGAGAGGCGGAAAAAAAATCAATTTTTGTGTACAAGTGCTATTTGTAAGAGGTGACCAGGGTGTAGGCCAATAAATCAGCCCCTCACCTGTGATGATATTGATTGGCAGGTTTAGGGACTGATATCGCCTATTCATTAAAACATGCAAAAAGTGGTAGCCAATCTTGTTTGCATACATCAGTGTACATTTGATACACTTAACGGTATTTCTCACAGCTGTGGAGCTATCATTGGCTGAAGGGTTCTTTTAGTGACATATACGTTATATTTCCAGAGCAAATCCTATGTTTGGTGGCCACATGGAAAAGCACAACCCTCAGTTCTGTGGCCATTTTGAATTTCACACTAAAAATGACAGTTACCAAATGCAGGTTAAGTGTCTAAAGTGTACACAGGTGTGTTCCAGAAAGATTTGCAAGCAGCAAAATTGCACATTTTAATAAACAGGTGATATCAGACCCACATATCATCCATCAGTACCAACACAGATTTGGGGGTTGATATGTCAGACTAACCTAGGTGACCTGTCATTGGTGAATAGGATTTGCACTGAGAAAAAAATGGAAATTTTGACTAATTAAAGGCAAAACTAGTCTGAATACACTTGTATTTTGATTACTTGCAATTGTGTAGTGGAATCCATAATGCATGAAGTACAGTACATGTATATAGAAAAATCCACGAATATGAGTATAGATCACATGTTAAAAAATTAGTTATCATTCACATCTTGTTAGAAAATACAAATAACATGTATAAAAAATGCCAGTCCTCATTTGATCTATATCTCATTGTCAACAAGCTCCTGTCACTAAACAATTCAAGATATTCAGTCACCAGTAGCACATGGCTGTATAGTTGTCTACATGTGCATTTACTTAAACTGACCTAGATTTTGGTCACATGGAGACAGCTGTCATCTTGCCAGTAGAGCTGAGAACCATGAAAGATTTTGTATCACAGTATTTCTGAATGTACCATGGTATACCATAGTTACATTAGGGACCAACAATTCAATATTCTGGGGCAGGAACCTGACTATGTTTTGTTTAATTTCTGTCTGTCAGTAGTTGGAAAATTATTTTCCTCCAATATGATAAGACTGTTGACAAAGTCTTCTGCCTCTTACCCCTGGACTTTGGCCCTAAAACCATCTGGCACTCAGTCTAAGAAGATTCTTTCCATTTTGGAAAAGATCTCAGAGGAGCAAACTCAGCCGGATCTCTTGCTTCTTCCTCATTCCTCCATGATCAAGGAAATCTCAGATGTTCTTAGCAGGACAAAATTTAAGTCTGCAACATTTAGGCAGGTCCGTCCCTCCCTCGATATTGAGACCCCAGATCTCTACTGCCAGTTATGGTATACATTCCCCAAAGTGGTCTACTTCGTCTAAAGTGGGTATTTTAATTCATAAACCCTGATGCCACATTAACCTGTCATTATTTCCCTTGTCTCCTGAGTGTCACAATAAAGTGGTACAATTTACCTTTCTGTTTTCCCGTGTACCACTTTTGAGTGGCAGTATTAGTCTGCCTGTATCCCGCACGACAAGTTAAAGTTGCACAAACCATTGTTGATTTCACGACATTTCTTCATTATGCAGGCAGTTAACCAATCAAATTTTAGCTTACATAGGTACAGGAAATACTGCAACTCAAGACATTTGACTATGATAGTGCCAGAAATAGTGGAATTATTTAGATTTGAAAATGATGCAGAATGGTGAGAATCAGCACTGGGAGAAGGTTACATTACAGACTCTGATGGAGAATGTTTCTGATCTTTTCAAGAATTGGAAAATAAATGTTTGGGAAGATAAGTTAGCATGAGTTTATATAATTCAGAGTTTGTTCAAAACATTTTGTTACTTTCTAAGTGTTCATTGGAAAATTCTAACGAAGAAAGGTACGTAAAGGACAAGAAAAATGTCTTCCCACAATCATCAAAGATTGCCCTTTCCAGTTCCTGCTTCTAGCAAACTGGAATCATGCAGGGATGCTGTTGGCTCTAGATCCCTGGGATCCTACTTTCACTTTCACTACCTGCATTGGTTTCCAATTGTGGGAATTGTGTATAGCCTTACAGGAGTCTGTCAACCTCATAAGGCATCATTCTGCTATGGTCACCTCAGACAATGCATCAGTACTAGCGTATATTAGGCATCAGGGAGGTACACATGCTCCTACACTTTTTGTAGAATACTGAAATCTTCTGTGTGGAGATCACTCCTTGTCCACCATATTTCCAGGCAGATAGAATACCTTGGGGGACAGGTCATGTGGTCCTCATGGAATCACCTTTGCATCTGTTGGTAACAAAGTCACTTTTCCAGCTTTGGGGGAGACCCTTAATGAGCTTGTTCCCTATTAAGCTGAACAAAAAGCAACCATTTTTTATGTCTTCCAGTACCATATCAGAGGGCCTGGACATTGGACGCTTTTGGTTTAAACTGTAATTGTCTGTATGCATACACCTTTCTGCCTTTCAAAATAAGTCAACAAGTGCTTCACGTAGTTAGGATCTCTACTGTTTGGATCATCCTGGTAGTCCACCGAGTTGTCATGGTTACACTACATACTTGACCTGTTGGTAAACAATCCCAGGAGATTACCATAGAGGAGGGATCTTTTTGTGCTCGCTATTAAAGGCTACAGGGCAGCCCTGTCTAATAATCTAGGGGTTCCGCCGTTGGATCAAACCCTCTTCTTTCTAATATGATTATTATTCTGAGCTTCAGAGGGCAATATTCTTTTGGTGTCAGAGCATAGATATTTAAGATGCAGTGAACTGAAGTGATATACATCCCAATTCAATTTGAATTGCATTCATATGGTAATGTTATAAATATTTGGAACGTGTAAAAGGGGGGTATCTAATTTTAAAAACCACATTTTTTTTTTGAGTCTGGGAAAAAAATATGTTTAATATAGCTTATGAATACATCATGGCCTGATGGTCTTGCCGTATTCCTATGTCTTGTGAAACTCACTCTTTCAGCCTGCTCAGAATGAAACATATATGCAGTTTTGTGTACCATGCAGCACACGATCCATCTTATTATTAGAGATGTCAATAGAAAAAGTCGGCTGGGTACTCGATGATCGTACTGATCAGTTACCCAGGTAAAGGACATTATACTGCTTTGTTGTAAGTTCATACATGCCAGCTCCCTGAGAGGTATAAGCGTAATTATTACTAATATGAGTGGGAAAAAAGCACTGTCCATAATTACAGAAAACCATATGAAAAACTTAAATTTATTAAAATTTATTTCTGCTAATTACCTAGATCTGCAGTTAGTTAAAATTTTTGTCACAAATCAGCTAAATTCATGTGGATTAGTACAAGAATACAGACTCAAAGTGAAATGATAAATTATTTATACACAACATTAACTTTAATTAGTCTACATCACATGTTTAACATTTGCTATAAGGTCATAAAGTCAAGTCCACAAATTCTGAATGCTGTATTATATCGCTGTAGAACTCAGATTTGTAAAGCACTGTTGATTTGTCTTTTCCTGATGCAAAATTTTTCTTCAGTTTAACAAAATCCCTCTCCTCCAACATTTTTCAGTCATATCCACGAGTCACATCGATAAAGCCCGTTTCACTTGATAATATTTGTTGCCATGTTCTTTCAGTCTGGTCTGCTACATAAGTGTATATAAAGCTATAATTATTCAGAATTCGAGAAATCCATCTGTTTTCTTCGAAAATGTCATGTACAGTTACTATAAATAGAAAATAAGGAAACTGTTCAAGTTCACAGCCATATAGTCAACACATGTTGACAATATGAAGATCAGTAGATGAAGGTCTACGAGGGATCAATGTCACGTGACACAAGCCTCGAACTGTATTCATTGTTTTGTGTCTTGCTTGCTCCTGTCATTGCCAGATATAATCTTTTATCTGAACTTGGAAACTTTTTTTTATATATTTTTTTAACATGAACTAAATAGGTACCATAAGGCTAATTTTCTTACCGGGTAATTATGAACCCATTGACACCTTTACTTGCTATAGGTAGGTCCACCTGATAATGATGCATATTATTAGAAATGCAATGGTACACAGGTATTATGGTACACAAAGTTGCCAAAATATTTATTTCATGATGTCAAAACCACACTGTTATTGGTTCTCATCAGTCACCACTAAAATCAGGTAAAATTAATCGAGAAGCAATGGTACAACAAAGTTGGGCAATTTTATGGGTCCCATGACTATAGCAGAGATCGACCGACACTGTTAATTGCTAAAAATAGCACACCTGTTTATAGCTCACAGACTCAGCTGCAGAATGTAGGACAAATAAACCGGCTTTTATGCTACAATATAAATGGCCGAACGAGATTGCATCTATGCCTGAAGAGCGAAAAAATCACGGTGCTACAAGACATTGTTGCTTGGACTTTGTAACAGCAATAGTAGATATTCAGATCGTGAACATATGACACGTGTATTTTGGATTCCATTTCCAAAACCAAAAACAAATCTCAAGAAGTACAAGCATTGGGTGCATCCCCGTGGAAGGGAAAATTTTACCACTGACAAAATCACAAGATGGACATATATCTGCAGTAAACATTTCGTAGGTGGGAATGGACTGACGACGGATCATCACGACCCTATCCCAGCAACACTTATGCCAAATCAGGTTCGTCATTTACATCTATTTAGAAAGTAGAACACGTTCAATTAACATTGGGGGTGGGGGATGTTTTTGATCAATAGATGTGCTAAAAATGCAAAGCCTTTCAGTTCCGTGACACAAGAGTGGATCCAAGAATGAAACAGAGGGGGTCTAGAAAAATAAATAAATAAATAAATAAATAAATAAATAAAAAAGTACACAAGAGTTCAAACTTTAAAGAGTATATATATATATATATATATATATATATATATATACACACACACACACATGCACACAAGACGAATATACGACAGAAATGAGAATGAGAAAATACACTTAAGATTTATTGAACTGAGTAACTTTATAGTATAGTTTAGAATTTACCAGTTATATATATATATATATATATATATATATATATATATATATATTTTTTTATGGAGTCCTGCCTCCTTACTCATTTGTATACTTTAGAATTATATACAGGCCTGCTCAGTGCAGGGGGGGAGACTTAGGGTCCTGCCATCAACTCAGATATCAGAAGAATAAAAATCTTTGCAATAAATTTTCAAATGTTATCCTTGCAAGTGTCTAAATAATGGTAGATTACTACAGGCTTGATATACAAAACTGTACAAAGGTGTTTATATACCAAAAAAATAAACTAGTAGTGGGGCCCATGGGGCCTGATTTATGTAGTACCAAAATTTGCAGTTTATATATTACATAGTAAGACGATGTTTAATGTTCAAATTTTTCAGGTTGAGCGATTTTCTAGAAAGAGGAAGGTGCCAACACCAAGGGCCACAACTGTATCAAAAAAGTTACTGATGTAAGTGGCAGAGATAATGGTGTCTTTAGAAGACAACCCACCACTTCCAAATTCATCAGATTCTGAAATTCTCCCTAACAAGACACCAGATCATCTAGACCCAAAGATAAATGGCAGCTTATTTAATATGTCAGAACCTTTATTCAGATATTTATTTTTAAGGGTAAAACACGAGTAAACAAACTTATAAATCTCACACATTCAAAATACAAGTGTGACATGTAACATATTTACTTACGTCTTCTGATTTGTTTTGTAGATACCAGAAGAGGCCATCATGTATAGAGCAATCCCTGTTTGTGATGCTGGGACACAAACTACCTACTATTGCAATGATGTGGTTGCCAATAAAATAGAATGGAGAATCAGAAATAGTGATTCCAAAACGGTGGAAACTTCCTTAAAAAAAGACAAAACTTGCATCAACAACAGATTTTATTTTGATATTCTATCTAAAAGTAAAATGATTCATGAATATTTCAGGATAGCATGTTATTTACTAAATGATAAACATTTCTACATTGTCATCAGTTTTAAAACTTCTTGTGTGTACAAGTGTATTATAACTTAAAGAATATACAACTTTATCATTTTGAAATGATACATGTTGATTAACTCTTCAAAATGTTCTAACAACATGAATTAAAACCATGTATTCAATATAGTCTAAATCAAAGCAGAGAATCATGTCAATTACTTCATTATATTTATATCTTTTTTCTGTCATATATATACGTATATATGTAGCATCTTGCCACAGTTGGCTTGAAGTTTTTGTACACTATGGATATAAATCTTCCATTGTTGAAGGCTGTAAGTTAAAAGCATCAATAAAAATGCAGTTCCATTCCATTGTTTTGTATTTCCTTACACATCTTATATTATCAAGAACCTTTTTTTGTTATGAATGTTCATAATTATGAACAACTGACAGCAAACTATAATACATGGACCCACTATAAATAAAACAAGTCATTGTAAAATTGTTCATTTAGTATTTGTATAATTATGTTTTTGTTGTCCCATTTTCTCAATTAATACAAGTTAAATTTAAAATGTGGAGCACCAGTATAAACATTGACAATGTTTCGAATCCTAAATCTGAATATCAACTGGCATAAGTCACCTGGGGATTTTCATTTCAATATATTCTGGCATCAGGGTATTATGATGAAAGTTTATCAGTTTTGAACATAAATCTTTCCAAAATTCAACCCTGGGCGATACTCTTTCTACAGTCATTCCTTTTGAGGACCAAATGACAAAGTCACAAAAGTCTCCTTTACAAAGTGCAATCTGCATCTGTGCCTGGTAGTAATATTTATGTGATTTCTTTAAAAATGGCCCACCATTTAACATTATAACAGAGATTGTTTCTTTTATTTGCATTAAGTTCATCTACACATAATGTGTCTTTTCCAGCTAAAACAAATGGAGATTTTATCTCAACTACACCTCTTAATTTGTTGTTTTGATTGTAGACAAGGCCATCAGGACTACATCCAAGTTGTTTTGATTGTAGACAAGGCCATCAGGACTGCATCCATTTGATTGTAGACAAGGCCATCAGGACTACATCCAAGTTCTTGATATAGAGGATTGATCCAAAATCCACGATTTTGTATCGTAACATCCTTTCCGGCATTTTCAGCCATATACTCTTTAAAAGCTTTCTCTTCATTTTGTTTTCCTTATTTTAAACTTTTTAATTCTGGTATTTTTTTTGCCCCATAGAATTCTGTTCAGAAGATTATATTTCCCCCATTTACTATGGACAACTGCTACATCTTTTGCTTCAGAAGCAGTTATTCCACAGAATCTGCTACTGTGCCACATTTCTGACTTTGTCTGATCTTGTGTATTTGGTACTTCAAAGGGGACTGTGTTTTTGTCAAACTGCATTAACTGTAAGGCAGACTTAGTTCTATCCTTTAATACCTCCATGTCAACTTCATAATCAGGGTACTCTATCTCTAGTATCTGCCTGAACATGTTCTCTGAACCTGAATTGGGTAATTCATTAATTTCATTGTCACATAATGGATCATAGTTTCTAAATCTATTTGCCTTTTAATTTCTTGCTGTATGATGTTGAATGGCATGGTTGCAGCTGTCGTCTAGACTTCTTCCCAACATTCCATGTACGAAGTTGGCTAGTAGATACACATGGCTTATATCCAAAATGAAGAGTATAATCTTCCAAGGCAAAAAGTAACGAAGCAATATGATTGCATCTGCCCATAGAGGAAGCTTTACAATCACAAGATGCAGATTTTGCTTTTCCTGAGGTTGTTGCTAGAGTCACTGATACAAGATACACAAATTGCTGCATGTATGATGCCATTACAGACGATTTTAAGAAATAATGATCATCTTTATAATTATCTTACTGCAAGTTTTTCACATGGCCACTGGTAAAATATTGTCGACCTTTCAACATAGGTTTTGATGTGTTGAAGTCAGTCAAGTTGTCCTCACTTTCGCTATCAGAGACAGAGTTAAACATGTACACCTTTGCAGTTGATATAATGTGTTCATAAATTCTCCCGTAACAAAATCCTTTTGGAATATTAGCAGATGGGAAACTAATACACCCGCTTGTGGGAAGAAAAGGTATAGTTTCTGTAGACTTACTGGTCCTGACAGAAGATAACACCTCACTCACTTTTTGTTAATACCATTTTCTTCCATCAACATGAATAATTATGTCTGTGTTCTTTGATTCTATACACTCCAAAAACCTAAAATAAAAATAAAATTGTTTTCAAGTATTAATGCACAATATAAATTTAAACAAGAACAATAACAAATGTGTGCAGTAACAAAAATGTTTGCAAATGAGTTGTTACCTGTATTTAGAATTTTATAGGAATTTAAAATGTTAGGCATTTATTTATTTTTACAAAACAAATAATTCAGCTGTTAAAACAACAAAACTGTTTGTAAACATTTCAAAACACTATGTTACCCCAGGCATATCAGAACCTGTTAGTAATGATTGTAATGCCATCTATGTGTGCAATAGGATGGATAATTGTGTACATCCTTGTAACTATTGATGTCCATGTTTATTGTTTACTTACATCATCATACATATTTCTGTATGTTTGTATATTTATGAACAATACTGTGTATTGTGATAAAATATTTTATGAAAATTACAAATATCTAATTGAGTAACCCCATAATATTAGTACAGTAATTAATCACTGATACTGCGACACACTTGTCCTTACACACTTACCCCACCCCATAACAAAATAGTAAATAGTAAAATATGCTACATATAAAAGTCGACATTGACTTGAAGAGTTTTAGTTTGCTGTTCATGCAGTGAAAATGGTTGTCTAAAGATGGCAGTTTGTTATTTGCCTGAAAAGAATGTTACAATAACAAACTTGTAACCTTACAGTAATCATTATGGTATCGTAAGGAAGAATCAACTTACATTTTGACTAATTCCGACTTCTTTTTTCCGACAACTGCCAATCCACGGCATTCAAGCCAGCACTTCAACTCACAAACTGAATGTTCTGATATTTCAGAACAAGGAAATTTAGCTCCTGGGACATCATTTTTCTCTAGCTTTATCGAATACATCTTCTCAGCTGCTGTCATTGTTTGTCCTACACTTTCACTTTTGTGTATCACGTGATACGCATAACACATTTACATGACGTGTCGTCGATCTCTGCTTTACCAATATTCCATGTTAGGTTGCAAACATACTGAGGTTTTTTTTTTTCTTTCTACTGAGGTACTATTCTGTTATATCAACAAGCAAGCTGATCTGAATTGCATTGACAACATAATTAACTGATCCCATCACCACTATTTTTTGCAGGAGGAGGAGGACCTACCCTTTGAAGAGGACATTTTGCGGAATCCATTCTCAGTCAAATGTTGGCTTCGTTACATAGAGCACAAAAAAGATGCCAGTAAAAATGCACTGAACTTGATCTATGAAAGAGCTTTGAAGGATTTGCCAGGAAGGTATTCAAAGCAATAATTATTCTGCAGAGTAGAGATCTGTAGGTTTAGAATAGAATATAACCCATCACCTGAACTAAAGGGTGTGATCTTCTTTTCATTCAGATCAGGTCTTTACTTTCACAGTATCAGCAATGAAGTCCTGCCCAAAGAAACAAACTACATTAAAGTACTACTAAGTCATTAATTTGTTTTCAGTCATGAAGATAATGTTCCTTTGTTCCATTGGTTTACATCTGTAGTGTAATCATAGCTGTTGATTATTCCCATTCCTTGGCTGCATGTGATTGTATCTTTTATGTTATTGGAGCTCTTTGCTATACCCACTCTTTGGCTCCATGTGGTTATATTTGTAGTGTAATTGGAGTTGTTAATTATTCCCACTCTTTGGCTCCATGTGGTTATATTTGTAGTGTAATTGGAGTTGTTAATTATTCCCACTCTTGATTTCCATGTGATTATATTTGTAATGTAATTGGAGTTGTTATTTATTCCCACTCTTTGGCTCCATGTGATTATATTTGTAATGTAACTGGAGTTGTTAATTATTCCCACTCTTTGGCTCCATGTGATTATATTTGTAATGTAATTGGAGTTGTTAATTATTCCCACTCTTTGGCTCCATGTGGTTATATCTGTAGTGTAATTGGAGCTGTTTAAGCTTTCCTGTCTTTGATTCCATTTGGTTATATCTGTAGTGTAAACATAGCTGTTAATTATCCCCAATCTTTGGTTCTAATTGGTTATATCTTTAGTGTAATTGGAGCTGTTAATTGTTTGCACTCTTTAGGAAATATTATGATCCTAACTCAGTCTTTACACCCACCTCTCCTTAACTCTACCACCTATGAGATATCTGGATGGAAATTCACCAAATTTGGTACATTAATTGTTCATCTTGTAACCAAAAGGAGCACAATTTTTCTCCCATTCCCTTTGTGTTTCTAGAAATGACTCAGATGTATAAATATGTACTAACAGCCTTTTCAAATATTTTTTTAATTATTCTAAATGCAGTCAGAGCAAGAAAACTAATATATTTAACAGGTTTTTGGTAACCATCAAGGGATGGGAGTTAGAGATAGGATCAGAGCAGTTGGGATGGTGAGAAGATGCAAGATGTAACAGCACAACATATTCATCTTCTGTTTTCCCACTTCCACCTTCTGATCACAACATTATGAATACACTATTAAAAATATAGTATTATAAATATTTACAGGAAATGCAGCCTGTTTTATGAGATATCCATGTCATGCATTTAATTCTTGTGATTTCCAAACATGTGTAATTTTTATTTTCAAGTTACAAGTTGTGGTACACTTACCTGAAGTTAAGGAGAAAACAAGTAAAGGGAAAGTGCATAACCAATACAGCCTTTGAAGATGCCAACAATGCACATGAGAGGTCGCTTGTCTTCATGCATAAGGTACATCCCAACCCCTCTTGGAGAGATGCATTAAGTAAATTTTGAAACTGTTAGGTCTTGGTTTTTGGCATTGTATGGCACAACAATGTTGGAAGGCAATATCATCGGCAAGTTGTGCCTTGCGCAAATACACAACATCAAAGCCAATAAAGGTGTAATGTTTCATTGATACATATCAGCATTGCAATATGTTCTTTGGTAATAAACTGCATTGGTAGCTGTATTAGTGCCAGAGCATCCTGATACAAATTGCATTTTGTGATAATATATAGATACAGTATGACTTGAATGTACCTCAATTAAATGTGAGAAAAGAAAGAAATTTTAAGAGTTTTTTGTTTTGTTTTTAAAAGTATTAAAGATTTTGGTGATTTACTTTGTGTATTATTATTATCTATCTGCTAAATATCATTTATCAGATTGGATCCCATATTGTTGGAGAGAAACCACCAGTCTCAGTGATGAAACGTAGCACCAGTCTGATGTTGAGAATAATTCCAAACACCCATCCACAGACACATACAAAGCACTATGTCCATTGGTTCTTGCAGTGCATAAAATGTGGTGGTAATATCAGTAGTGGTAGTCATGATTGTTCATGCATTTGTTTTATTTTATGGCATGATTGTTGAGAAATCAGCAGGAATCACACAATGACACATCCTGGAATGGAAACTATAGTAGTATATTTCACAATACATAAATATCTCTATGTATACTTGATTTATTCAGGAAATTACTGTGAATCATGAAGTTAAGCAAATTCTTCAGTAAGTGTTTTGCTTTTTCAGATGCCTAGAATATGGCTTGATTATTGTCAGTTTTTGATGGACCAATGTCTGGTTGTTCGAACGCGCAGGACTTTTGATCGTGCACTAAGGGCCTTACCAATTACACAACACCACAGAATATGGCCCCTTTATCTGAAGTTTCTGATGTCCTATGATCTGCCCGAAACTACGGTTAGAGTGTATAGGAGACATCTAAAGGTTTGGAAAACAAAGAATTTTTTCTTTATTACAGTTAGAGTGTATAGGAGATATCTAAAGGTTTGGAGAACAAAGAACTTTTTCATTATAATTTGAAAGTATGTTCATTTATTACATAATGAAAAGGTGCTTAAAATAAACATAATTAAATTAAATTATGACATCCTTCTTACCAAGAAAACATGGCTGTTATGCATATGAATTAGCTTGAGATAGGTAAACCCCACAAGAGTCAGAATTTGTGGAAGCAGCCATTTTCAAGTTCTTGTCCACAAATTCTGATCCTTTGGGTGGGATTTCCTGATCTGGCACTGATACATATTTTTTTTTCATTGCTAATACATTCCACAATTCACATTCATAATAGGAACATAAGCCTGCTACTTCCCAAATTCAGTCCTACTAAAAAATGAAAATTCGTCTTTTCTCTCTATATCATATGGACAAGGGCACCAACTCTTGCACACTACCTCCCCTTGCCACCACCAGGTGTTGCCCCTTTGTTAACCATTGCTTCTGTACACAACATAGTATGGAATAAACCTCCAATTAAATCCAAGTGAACTTCAAGCCATCTGCTCACAGTTTTGGAGTTGTTTGCAATAATATTGATTCAGAAACAGGTGGTATACATTATTTTGTTGAATTTGGTGGATATTTTGTGAAATTTATTACTTTCTCAGATTCTGTCACCTTTGACCACATGGTTTAACACATCATTGTTGATGCATGTTGACTTTCAGGTGTTCACGCATGCTGTCTTTAGTTTGTGCTTTCTGTTTATAACATGTTATTTAGCAAATTATTAACAAACTGATGTGTCAGTTTATTATCGGTTTTATTGATTTATCATTTCAGAAACCTGTCTTCTAAATGTAGTAAATGCAAGAAATAGAATCAAAGAAAGACATACACACACACACACACACACACATTCTGCCTGGCATGTAGCAAATGTATCTCTTCCCTTTGAAGCATGTGCAGTTTGTTTTCCATGGATACCTAGTTGCCTATTTATGCAAAAATTCTGCAAAAAGGCAAAGAGAAGAAGGGAAAAGCACACAAGACAAGTATGGATGTACTAAGTATTAATCTGAATACAGTATCAGTTTGGGAAGCTACTGGGTTCCCACCCCTATTACCACCACCACCTAAAATCAGGACAAATCTTTCCACCACTATGGCATCAGCAGATTTGAGGGAGACAAATGCAGCTATGTTGCATTCACAGTTAGATACCACAGCCTTTCAGCAACATGTGTTGGATGGTCCAGGAGATGTTGATGCAGTTCTTGACTTTAGGCCAGATTTGACCTCTCTTTTCGTCTTTGGTCCTACAGATAATTTGGGTATGAATGGTGACTGTTCTCCCATTTGTAGGCAGCCCAGTGGGTGTAAATCCCCCTGCAGGTGTGGGCTTGGCCATCGGGCCTGTAAGACCAGGTGCATGGGGTATTTTTCGGATCCAGTTGAGCCTGCATGTTCAGCTGTCCAGCCAAAACAGTAGTCCCAACCCAGACTCAATTATGGGTATCTTATTGATAAATCTGTTTAGCCAAACATATGGCTTTGTGTAAATATGACCAAGCCAACGGTTACAAATGCAAGTTGGGATGGGGATGGTAGCAGAATATCCAGTCATGATTCTGGTACTAAAACCAACCAGTCCAGATTCCAAATGTTCAACAACTTGGCCAGCCATTCTACCCAGGTGCAAAATAAAAATCACCCAAGAGACCAGCCTTCCATATTTTTAGTGCTTACCTGCAGGGTATTAGTGGTGGTTTATTTAGGGATGATGGCATTGCATCATTGGTTTTGTCCTGAAATGGAAGCAGATTTCAACTGAGAATATTCACACTGTGAGATTGAAGACACTTTTTAGCAACAGCCCATCTCCAAACCAGCCATGGAGATGACAGAGTTCAATTTTAAGGCTGCTATCAGTGAGATAATACCAGGTGTTGCTGGCTTTGGAATGCCCTCCACCCCTTACCTCTATGAATGGCAGTTTCTTTATTGGTCTTACCAACTTCAGATTGACATGCAAATCAGACGCATTCCTTGCATACATAATGTTCTAGCCAATGTTTTGTCTAGACATGGTCAGGTTATTCATATGAAATGGCCCCTTTCCCATTGATTTTTCTTCAGGTTTGTGTGCTTTGGGGGCATCCAGTGATCAACCTGTTTGCAACAAGGTGGAACAACAAGTTGCTTACCTTTGTCTCACCAGTCCTGGACCCAGAAGCCTGTGCCATGGATGTGCTGCCAATTAGTTTGGAGGAGTTATGGGCCTTTGCATGACCAACACACAAAGCGGTCTTAGTACCGAAAGTAATATAGAAAATACTGGGTCAGAATTGCAAGATAATTCTGATATCCCCTCTCAGATGGGACAGGTCCTGGGTCAGTGATCTATTCAAGCCAACAATAGACCTACCCAGGAAGATTTTGGTCACATCTCCAGTTGCCTTCAAAGGCTACCGCTTGATGAAATATGACACCTTCAGGCACCATGGCAGAAGAGATGTCAGTCATAATAAAGATCTATCAGACCTACTAGCCAATTTTGATTTGAATAGACCAAAATCTCTCACCCTGTTTCCAAAATAGAATCTATCCTTGGTTCTAAATGTGGCTCAGCTCAGAGAAATTTGAGCCATTAGCCTTCTCAAGATTTTATCACATGGATTTATCTTTGCAGAGACAGAATCTGAAACTGGTGAGTGGACTGTGGCCCAGATGACCTAATTAAACCAACGCAGCCTGAGTTTAACTGGATTTACCAGTGAAATTTCACAGTAGGAAGATATCAGTAATCATCTTCACCTGATAGCATTCCCTTCACCTATTGGCATTCCTTGTGGAGTATATTTAGAGGAGAATACGTACCAGATCACATTACTTGAAGAACCACTCAACTATGATAGTGTCCTCACTGGTAGTTCACTCTATTTAAAACTGGCAGCGGCTAGTGGTGGCAAGGGAAGGTAATGAAGCAGATATATTGCCCTTTGTCTATATACAGGCAGGAAAGACAAATTCTCATCTTTTAGTAGGGCTGGAATCATGAGGTAGCCAGTTTATTACTGTCATTGTGATTGGGAAAGTATTCATGGAGAAACATAATTTACTATAAAATTTGCTTTCTTTCTTAGAATGAGTCTTGGAGAAAAAATGTTACATCAGTCATATTAATGTAGCTTTATACATAGTGTTTAATTTAATTTTTAAGTTTTTATATCCCTAAAATATAGGGTTCCCATGCTAACTGGAAATCAGGAAAAAAAATAGGTTTGTTTCTGACCCAGAAAAGTACTTTCATTTTGCAAATATTGAATAAAGCCTGGGGAAAAACCAAGGAATTTTCAACATGTACTTTATTGCAGAAACAATACATCTTTGAGATATTGTTGAACTGATTGCAAGTTCAGTTTCTTGAGTTCTTGTGAAATTTTGAGAGGTTGCAGAATTCATCAGTCACTTAAATTACAGTTGCCTTGTGGATCATTTGGGTTCATCCCCTAAATCATGTATTAAAAAGGAGGATTTGTTGATGCAATACATAAAAATGGCAATTAACTTCACTAGCTTCACATTTATTTCCAAATTGATTGTTGTTTCTTGATTGGCTGTATTCCAAATTGATTGTCATTTCCTGATTGGTTATATTCAGATTACAAATAACCCTTAAGTGATTCAAGGTCACCCTGATAGGGAAGCACTAATGTTAATATGTAAATATTGCAGTTTATCAAAGTCACCCAGGTAGAGAAAGCACTAATGTTAATATGTCAACATTGCAGTGTATGAAAGACACCAAGGTAGAGAAAGCACTAATGTTAATATGTAAGTATTGTAGTGTATCAAAGTCACCCAGGTAGAGAAAGCACTAATGTTAATATGTAAATATTGCAGAGTATCAAAGTCACCCTAGTAGAGAAAGCACTAACATTAATATGTAAATATTGCAGTGTATCAAAGTCATCCAGGTTGAGAAAGTGCTAATGTTAATATGTAAATGTTGCAGCTGCAAAAGGAGAACACTGAGGACTATATTGAATACCTCAAAAGTATTGGAAGGCTGGATGAGGCAGCTAAGAGACTAGCTGACATAATCAATGATGATGGGTTTGTGTCTAAAGAAGGAAAGTCCAAGCATCAGGTAATTTATGGCTTTGATTGTGAGTGTTTGAAGATTTTTCTCATGGAGTGTACTACCGTTGATTGAAAAATCTTAGTGAAACATTTTTTATTTAATTTTCCAAACAAACTAATTTTTGCTAAAATTTTATTTACACCAGAACTTTGTCACTCTATGATATGTTACAGTCAGGGACCACTGTTTATTTTTTTGTTATGGACCACTGTATGATGTGTTATGGTGAGGGACAGTTGTATGATATGTTATAGCAAGGGACCACCGTATATGTAATAGTGAGGGACTGCTGTATATGTTACAGTCAGGGACTGATGCATATGTTATAGAGGGACCACTGTATAATGTTATAGTGAGGGACCACTGTATGATACATTATTGGGAGGGACCACTGTTTGATGTGTTATGGTGAGGGACAGCTGTATGATATGTTATAGCAAGGGACCACTGTATATGTAATAGTGAGGGACTGCTGTATATGTTGCAGTCAGGGACTGATGCATATGTTATAGAGGGACCACTGTATAATGTTATAGTGAGGGACCACTGTATGATACATTATTGGGAGGGACCACTGTATGATATGTTATAGTCAGGGACCGTTGCATATATTGTAGTCAGGGACAGTTTACCATTGCATGACATATTGTAGCGAGTGACCACTACATGGTGTGTTATAGTGAAGGACAGCTGCATGATATGTTATAGTGAGGGAACACTGTATGATATGTTATAGTCAGGGACCACTGTATATGTTACAGTCAGGGACCGTTGCACAATACGTTGTAGTGAGAGACCGCTACATGATGTGTTATAATGAAGGACCAGTGCATGATATGTTATAGTGATGGACTGCTGTATATGTTATAGTGAGGGACTGCTCTATGATATAGCAAGGGACATCTGTTTGATATTTTATAGTGAAGGACTGCTGTATGTTATGTTATAGTGATGGGCTGCTGTATGATATGTTATAGCGAGGGAACACTGTATGATGTTTTATAATGAAGGACTGCTGTATGATATGTTATAGTGAGGGACCACAGTACAACATGATATAGTCTGCATTATATGTTCAGATTTTGTGCTTATAACATTTTCATAGTTATTGTTGCAGCAATGCATGATAGGTACTTTTTAAATTCTGGCTTAAAACCAGTCTGGGACAGACATTTAAGGGACCAATAAACTGTGTCATATCTCCTAGCCAGTCAAAAAGATCGTAACAGAATTGAAACACTTTTTGATTGACTGACACAAAGTCTAGCTCAAATTCAGGCATGGAGATGTTTGCTAAGGCAAGTTTAATTATATGATATCAGATAACAGTGTGTGGTGCCTCTTCCAGCTTTGGAACGAATTGTGTGACCTTGTTGCCAAAAATCCAGACAAAGTAAAGTCTTTGAACATCGAGCCCATCATTCGCCAGGGCCTGAAGCGCTACACAGACCAAATTGGTGTGCTTTGGAACTCGCTGGCTGACTACTACATCAGGGGAGGCCATTTTGAAAGGGTAAATATCAAAATTTATTTGTTCTATGATAAATACCATCTGGTTGGTCAGTCTGGATTGAACTTTACAGTATCCAATCTTGAAAGGGTCTGATTGGTCAGTATGGCTTGACTTTTTCATATCCAAACTTGAAAGGCTCAGACTGGTCAGTCTGGCTTTTACTTTACAGTATCCATACTTGAAAGGCTCTGACTGGTCAGTTCGGCTTTAACTTTACAGTATCCATACTTGAAAGGCTCTGACTGGTCAGTTCGGCTTTAACTTTACAATATCTAAACTTCAAAGAGTCTGATAGATTTTGAAATCATGTTGTGGCACTGTGTGCTGCCAGGAAGGGATTATGATTTTCTGTAGCTTAGCTAAAATTTAGTAACCCAAAGAAGGAGCTTGAATCTAGTAATTTGTACCTTTTCTTTGTTATAAGTCATCAATAATTATACTCGTTTCTGATGCAATGATAAAGTTTTGTTTTTAAATATGTTTTAGAATATTAATACAATGAGGGTAGCCCACAGGGCTACCAGGATTAAATGTAAGCCAGACTTTGTATTCTGGTAGCCCAAATTCTACAACAGTGTATTTGTTGAACCCTGCATACATGTCAGATAAACCTAACTAACTGATGAACATGACTTTAACTAGTGTTAATTCAGTTCTGCTCAAAGAATGTGATTTTAAAGTTATATTAAGATAAATTTAACCCGCATTAAGTAGACTAGACGATAATAGATCTTCCAAATAATTGGGAAAGAATTGCAATCAGAGTAAAATTAGCAAAATAAAATATGGAGAAATGGACCAATAAGAAAGTATGTTTATTCAGACTGAGTTAAAATAACATTGCAACACATCCATGGATAAAGTGCTAAAGTTTTACTGCTGAATTTCTTTATTTTTTATATTTATTGTTTTCAATTTTATACTTATCTTTATGTTCATGTGGGTAGCTTCTGTTATGGTGCTGCACATTCTTACATTGTTTTCAATTTTCATTTAAGGCAAGAGATATCTACGAAGAAGCCACACAGACTGTCATCACGGTGCGAGATTTTACCCAGGTTTTTGATGCTTATGCTCAGTTTGAGAAAAACTTAATCAGCGCAAAGATGGAGACAATGGAGGAAGTGGGTCCTTCAGAGGAAGGTGAGTTCATGCCGCAGCCTCAGAATAACTTTCTGCTTGGATTTGGAGTTTGACACATTTGATTTCGACATTAGATTGGCTTCAGGTATTACCCGTCTGAGTTACTTCCCCTTAACATAAAGAATGGACACAGGACTAGCATCTGCTGCAGCTTCAAGTCGTAAAATAATAACGGAAAAGGACACTTCATAAACATCAAGGGTGAAGATTAAGTGTAGTTGTAAAGTGTTGAATCAATTTAAAATATGTCTTAAGTTTAATTTTTGGCTAAGTTTGGATATTTTGGCTTTAAGACAAACTATCGTTGTGCAGTTTCACAGCTAAGTTGAGGAATTCAGAATTAGAATTCTTTTTTTTACATCAAAATTCTCAGTGTGTTAGACCAGGTACCACTAATATCAAAAAGAATGTTTAAAGAAATTTACAGTGCAAATTATATTGTACTTAGATATAAATTTAGTTAAATATAAATTTAGTCAAATATAAATTTAGTTAAATATAAATTTAGTCATATATAAATTTTTTGTCTAAATGTTGTCATTTAAGATCCCTTTTAGATATTGTTATAAATTCTCTTTCAGATGACCTTGAACTTGAGCTTCGTTTGTCCAGACTAGAAAACCTTATGGATAAAAGACCATTACTGTTAAACAGGTCAGCAGACATGTTCATCAAACAAATACATTATTTCCTTAGTATAATAAACGATTTGATGACGATACAAACTGTGTGTTACAATGAGGGATCAGTGCACTCAGGAGTGCAGTGTCATTTAAATCTCAAAATTTAAGTGAGCACAAAACTTTCACAGTGCCATAAATTCATTTTATTTTTATGTGTATCAATTGTCATGATTATAGAAGAAAGGTCGATAGTTATTACTGATGCATCATTTTTCATTGAGACTCTAAATTTGTGCTTATAGCACCCACAAAATTTACAAAATTATTTGTCCATGAAAATTTAGTTAATCACAGTCCAACACCCCACCTCAGTTTTCTAAAACTAATGTCAAACCCAGAGTTATGCAGAAACTGAGTATAAAAATAAAAGGAAAACCTAAATTTAATAAATATTTTGTGAAAATTGTATATTTGATCAGCAACAGATTTCCAAATGTTATTTATAATTTTCATATACATTAAAACCCTTCAAGACTAAAACCTTATTAAACCAATATCTTTCTGAAACTGAAATAGTTTTCTGGTTCCACCTTTATCTTCTTTCAATCAAATTTGATGAACCCCAACACCATAAAAAACGCAAATTTTCATTCAGTCCCAGATCTTTCTTTTTACTGTATGCTAATCACAGAGATGTAATTTACAAAAATCAACAAGATTCTGATTTTATTCAGATGATGAGTTTTAAAGAAAACATTTTCCTTTCTGAGAGAATGCTTTATTGGAAGAAATTGAAAAAGGAACAATGCACATTACCTTGTTCTGTTAAGTCAGGATCCACATGAATGGTATAAAAGAGTGACTATGTAAACATGCTGTTATGTATATGTAATTTAATTACTTGTGTGTTAGTTTTAAATTTTTTTTTATTTTATTTCATTACATGTTATTGTAATGATAACTTTATTCACTGGATTTGACATTTTTCCAGAAAATTCAGTTCAGTTCTGTTAAACTTGATAAACAAGCAGTAGTAGAAACATTGTATCTTTTGGTGACCTAGATTCAGAGCCAGTTTGAGCTTTGGAGTAAACAACTTTTTTTTATTATTGAATCTTATTGTAAGATTCGTTCAGTGTAATCAAATACATACATAGTGTACGTGATAATCGGTATGTAATGTTTCCGTACCGCTTGGGAAAAAGTGATCACGTGACCCATATGGGTATCTGTTCTGCATAGTAGTTAGGTTTAAAACACACGTTATTATAGTGATTTTGGCCAGTCTTGCATTTAACCTTTGGAGCTCAAAGGTGTTTTTGTTGTGACCAGTTTGAGTTGAATTTTTATTTTATTCAATTCAAAGTAATTTATTTTCCCTGGAAATTACTAGTGCTTCTGAGAATTCTTGGACAAAGACGTTTATTGGAAATTATTCAGAATTCCAAACTGAAATGTTATTCTTGGTGATTCAACAAAGAACTGTTGACACATCAGGGTAAAGCCAGTTATAGAAGACGTCATTGCCTTCCATCTTGGAATTTCATCAGAATTCGAACTGTGATTCACTTAGGACTTTTTATTGATAGGACTTATATTTATTAATTCTAGGAATAATTTTGGATTAGATTCATAAACCGTAAGTCCTTTTTCTTATTTTTACCTTGTTTTTCTAGGGAAATAAATTATTTGTTAAATTTTGCAACACTTGTTGGCTTCACTCTTACTTTTGTATGGGCCTAGACACGTAACGATGTACATTTCTTTGGCTTTTCAGTGTTCTGCTAAGACAAAATCCACACAATGTGCATGAATGGCATAAGAGAGTGAAACTCTTTGAAGGAAAACCCAGAGAAGTAAGTACTTGAAGAGGAAATAGAATCTTTAAATTGTAGCAAATGGTAAATGCGGTTACTGTTGTCATGCAAATAGTCAGCATGATTGTCATGAAAATGGTCAATATGTCATGAAAATGGTCAATATGATTGTCAGGAAAATGGTCAATATGATTGTCATGCAAATAGTATGATTGTCATGAAAGTGGTCAATATGATTGTCATGAAAATGGTCAATATGATTGTCATGCAAATAGTCAGCATGATTGTCATGAAAATGGTCAATATGTCATGAAAATGGTCAATATGATTGTCAGGAAAATGGTCAATATGATTGTCATGCAAATAGTATGATTGTCATGAAAGTGGTCAATATGATTGTCATGAAAATGGTCAATATGATTGTCATGCAAATAGTATGAATGTCATGAAAGTGGTCAATATGATTGTCATGAAAATGGTCAATATGATTGTCATGCAAATAGTCAGTATGATTGTCATGAAAATGGTCAATATGATTGTCATGAAAATGGTCAATATGATTGTCATGAAAATGGTCAGTATGATTGTCATGAAAATGGTCAGTATGATTGTTATGCACATGGTAAT
This sequence comes from Megalonaias nervosa, assembly GCA_016617855.1. Taxonomy (NCBI): domain Eukaryota; kingdom Metazoa; phylum Mollusca; class Bivalvia; order Unionida; family Unionidae; genus Megalonaias; species Megalonaias nervosa. The sequence goes on along the minus strand of JAECUM010025168.1, from coordinate 62,725 downwards.
ACTGTTGTCATGTAGAAATTTATACAGATTAGATCAAGTTATGAAACTTATGTTTGTTACATGGTTAATTTGACCCATTTCTTTCTTTCAATCATAATGTGTTAGGAGTGCATCTACTACTTCACAGATCCAGTCCTCCCAAAATACAAAAGTCATTCACTACATGTTTTGGTTAATTTTCTCACATCAGAAAAGAATCTGTAGCTGTTATTCTGTCAGTTGCTCATCCAATCTTCATGATAAAATGATAAGCATAATGTTGTTTAACTTCATCATATGATAAGCGAAGTTTTGCCATCTTAACTGGCTGCCAAGTAATCTGTAGTACTTAACTAGCTGCTGAGTGGTCTATAGTATTTTTATTTCAGTTCAGTACCCAGCTCTAAGAGTTCTGTCAACAGTCGATCCTGTATTACATGTGATAGATCATTCCTGTAATTTCCTTGGTATTGTTGCTTTATTCATTAAGTCCTTTTTGTGACAAGTTTAAAGTAGTGCTTGACTGACTTGACTTGTGTATGCCATTGTTGTAATGTCTCTACTTACACATGTCAACACAAAGGGTAGTATTGACTGACATGACTTGTCCATGCCATTGTTTGCTATCTCTGTTTAGACATGTCAGAGCAGTGGGCAGTATTGACTGGTTTGACCTGGGCAGTATTGACAGATTTGACTTGTTTATGCCATTGTTCTGATGTCTCTACTTACATGTGAACACAATAGGCAGTATTGACATATTTGACTTGTTCATGCCATTGTTATGATGTCTCTATTTACATGCTGGCACAATGAGCATTATTGACTGATTTGACCTTGTATGCCATTGATTTGCTGTCACTAGTTCAGACCTGTTTACCCCTATATATTCTCAGTATTTTGTATGGATGAAACCCCAAAAAATACTCCCTATGGACTGTTTAGGCAAGACTACGGAAACAGCCAACTTGGCAGAAGATTACATCTTAATGTTTCATTTCACTTCTAAAATTTCTTTTCATTAAAAAAATTATTTGATCACTGTCAGAGAAGTGCTTATTCAGTGATTTCCATGCAAACTGTAAACCATCCACAGTCATGAAAGGGAGCAATTGGCAGTTGTTTAAAATAAAAAAGAAAATTTTGCAATCACATCCATCATTTGTTTCTCACACTACCTCAAATTTAACAGATCTTCACTACGTACCCGTGTATGTCTGTGTTGAGTGCACATCGGCTACTGATCCAGCTGGGCCCCTGTACCTTGCTGCTACTGGACCAGTAACAACATGGTACAGAGGGACAGTAACAACATGGTACAGAGGCCCGTCCTTACCAGTAGAAGATGTGCCATAAACACAGACATACATACTCTATTATGGACTACATTGATCTTTCCTGACATAGCTAGTATATGACTTTGGCACAAGTTGCTTAACAGCTGCAGATATGCCACTTTTGACTTACAGGACTAGGTAATGATGATCTATAGCAGGTCAGAGTACCATAAGCAGAGCATTCCATCAGGGTTCAGACTACCAGGCCAGTACCAACATGCTTTGGTAGCCACCTGAACCAGCTCTGGACATTCCATCATGATGTACAAATCCTGATAATGCCTATGGTGATCATTCCCTTAGGATTGAGTATGGTGATCTCTTTTCCCACCAAGTTCCCAGTCCCAAAATAACAGTGTTCAACACCCTGTTGTGCCAGGTGCAGCCTCCGCTCTGTCACAGATGCCCAACATAACCAGCCCAGGATTCAGTGAATGACATAGTACAAGTCACATAGCTGATGTATGTGGTCTAAGTCACTTTTTTCTGCTACAGGCATCATTTTGGAGAATTTGATTACACATACCTTTAAATGGCATTTATTCACTTTATTTTGTGCCTTGTCCATCAAAATTCCATTGAAGATTATTGTGTAAATTCCTCGAAAAAAATACTTAACAGCAAATTCAATGATAACATACTTTGACATTTTTAAGTACAGTCAAGCAAGCTGGGTGATCTCATTTAAACCAGATTTGTCATGCACTATGATGTAAGAGGGAAAATGCCTGTGGCTGGGAAAAAATTGTACTACAGACATAAACAGAGATGTGACAATGTCATCATTTATAAACAAAGCCTGGGAAAACACCTGTAGGAAAAAAATCGGCACACAAGTCCAATAAATTGGAGGCAATTTGGTAATTTCGTATATATCTTCTGTATGTTATGTCATGTATTTTATTTCAATTCGTACATAATGCCTATTTTTCCCATACAAATCTGTGCTTTCATACATGTAAGAGACTTGAAACTCGGCTGTCAATTCAGATTTATTTTAGTTAAATTTTACATCATGCTAAATTATCATTGTGAAGAATGTCGTACGTACATGCTAAGAATAAAACTTTTGGACGTTACCCCTCTATTTCATTCATAGTTCAACATCCATACAGTAGATGAAGATGCACGCGACTTCTTGTTCCTGCGATCAAACCCTGATTCCCCCTGCACTAGTAATAGTTCAATCCAATATCAACTTTTGTGACCCAGTGCAATGCCTAACTGCCATTGTAAAAGTCCATAGCGATCAATAATTTTCATCTGGAAATTTTATTATGACAATATGTAGGTCACTCAAAGATCACAATTGAATAAACTTTGTTGTGACTGTATTGCAGTTAAATTTTTTAAATAAAATTATTTTTAAAACTTCTATCAAAAAATGCGCTTACATGACCCGTATGACTTGTACTATAGAAATAACCATGTCCCAGCATGGCTGGACCTCTGGCTTCCCTCACCATTCCAAGACACTTTCACAGACACCATTCCATCCTTGATCCAGTGTCCAGAGAAGACCCAGCCTTCTTTGTGTTAACAGACATTGTTTTCTTGACTCTTCTTTTGCCTGCTTTATAAGTGGCCTATTACATAATTTTCATCTCTGTATATTTCTTTTAAACAAAAACTGTAACATGAAACCAGCTTTCTCCAAATCAGTTCCTGTAGGCTGGTTGAGTTATTGACATCTTGCACTGCCTAGAAGGCAACTTCAAAATATAACCATCAATAGTCTTTTCTTTTGGCAGTGATGACTCCAATTTTATACCAACTTTTCACAAGACCGATGCAGGTCATCTTTTACACTCTTGCCCAGTTGTCAGCTTGTCATCAGGGGCCAAATGTCTAAACCTGCTTCAATGTGCATGGACCAGAAACTTTTTTTGAAAAGTATCAGCTGGTTTGCAGTGTTGTAAAAATTGGCTTCTTCCCCTATTTGGTGTCAGTTCTCACTTCAGGAACCTGGACAAAGCCTAGACCCCTGCCTGCTTTCAGACACCTAGACCTTTTCACTGAACACCCTGCTTTCAGGCACCATTAGGAATCAGTCACATGTACAGGTCAAACCTTAACATCTGATGCCATAGCTGCATCCATTAATCCATGGCTTGCAAAATAGATGCATTCCTATTCACATCTTAACAAGGCCATCCATAAATTGCACCCTCTGTCTTCTAAAAACTTGTTCAGTGGCCAGATGCAGGAAAGAAAACAGGCTGCCAAAGAGGCAAACCTTACACCAGTCAATTGTCCAAGGACATAATAAAAGATAAGAACATGGAGTTCTGACCCAATGTTTCTTCACAGCTTCCTTCTTGCAGAAATTTATGCCATGCCTATGCTGACTTCTTCGATGTCACAGTGACAAACCCTTCAATCCTGTACTATGGAATGGGAGTGACCCAGCCTCAATTACCAGTGGTGAACCCTTTAATCCTGTACTGTGGAATGGGAGTGACCCAGCCTCAATGACCAGTGGGAAATCCTTCAATCCTGTGCTGTGGAATGAGAGTGACCCTGAGGCAATGACCAGTGACAAACCCTTCAATCCTGTACTGTAGAATGGGAGTGACCCAGCCACAAAGACTAGTGGCAAACCCTTCAATCCTGTACTGTGGAATGGGATTGACCCTGCCACAATGACCAGTGGCGAGCCCTTCAATCTTGTACTGTGGAATGGGAGTGACCCAGCCGCAATGACCAGTGGCTGTCTCACCAGTCCCTATGAACACTAGCTGTCACTCAAAATGCAGAACTCCAGGTCTTTTCAGATCAAAGCTGTCTAACCAGTCCCTTCAGGCAACAGAGTTCAGCCAAGAATTTAACAAGATCTGTCCCCAGATCTTGTTATTCAGGTGATCACTGCATTTTGGATGACCCAATGCGAAGATAATATAGTGCTGTATCTGTATGTAAATGTTCCTAATGATGAAACTTGTGAGTGTATACAGTTAGCTAGCCAATATCTGTTTATTTATTTGTATTCTTAAGTTACCACCAGCTCAACTGCCATTACACAACTGTGCTGCCATGAATATGTAATATAAGTTATTATAAATATAAGTTATTAGAACTTACTGTTTTGATGTAAAATAAGTGAATTTATTATATAGATGAAGTCAGTTGACTGTGTGGACTTTTACTTTTATTTCTCATAATTTTAATTAGTGAGTTATTGGAAATTATTATCCTCTGAGTTATCAGTCACATGACAGCTGTCAGAACGGCAAAATGCTCAGCTGTAAACTAAAAACATGGAATGTGTTTATTTACACAATGTCTGCATCAATACAAAGTTTCGATATGTTGACATCCTATTTTGCTCATACTTTTACTGATTTGTGTAGCATATTCAGATGTTGAATGGGGAAACAATCTAGAGAGCATTTTTATCTCACTTACAAATCCTAAGAAAGACATAGGTTTTCCTTTTACAACCACATTGTTCATGGCAGGCATTGGTGTCAACATTGTAATTTTGCTTTTAACTCTGTTTCTCTCGCTCTCTTCAATGTATAGGTATGAAACTTTATGGGTTTATTCATCATTCAGTGTGCTGTTCATTACAGGCAAAATGAGGTCACAATGGCCTGCTTTTGACACTCAAGTGACTTGTCAGTTATTTGGAATATGCCTTAGAAGAGCATGCAAGACACAGCATTCAGTGGATTTTTGTTTTATTTTGTCAACTTTGAAACAGAAATGAATAAATTAATGTCCTGTACATTGGTGTATTTTGATGGGTATTAGTTTTCTTGTTTTGTGAAAAACAACATATGGGTAGGAGTTACATAAATTTTGGATGAGTAAAGGAGTTCTCTTGTTTCTACATATGGATCATTGGCCATTGGTTCATAAATTTGTGGTTTGTAGTGACCATAAAATCTACAAAAATTGGTACAGCACAAAAGATAAACAAACTCACTCATGACCTAAGTAAATTTAGACATAAATTACTCAATATTTTTACTGTACTGATGACATGTATTATCTGGTGAAAAGTTGATATAAAATGATGTAAGATTGTTATGCATTGCATTATGGATAAACACAGATATAACATTGTTATTTCTATATTATAGATAATTAACACTTACACAGAGGCTGTTCAGACAGTAGACCCAATGTTAGCCTCAGGAAAACCACACACTCTGTGGGTGGAGTTTGCCAAATTCTACGAGAAGGCAGATCAGGTTGAAGATGTAAGTAGTTTTCCTTGCATAAAAATATACTGTGAGTAGAATTATTTGGATAAAAGTATAATGGAGTAGTTTTATTTGGATAAAATTATAATGGAATAGTTTTATTAGGATAAAAGTATAATGTGAGTAGTTTCACTTCGATAAAAGTATAATGTCAGTAGTTTTACTTTGATAAGAGTATAATGCGAGTAGTTTCACTTGAATAATAGTATAATGTGAGTAGTTTTACTTGGGTAAAAGTATAATGTGAGTAGTTTCACTTGGGTAAAAGTATAATGTGAGTAGTTTTACTTGAATAATAGTATAATACAAGTAGTTTTACTTGGGTAAAAGTATAATGTCAGTAGTTTTACTTGAATAATAGTATAATGTGAGTAGTTTTACTTGAATAATAGTATAATGTGAGTAGTTTTACTTGGGTAAAAGTATAATGTGAGTAGTTTTACTTGGGTAAAAGTATAATGTGAGTAATTTTACTTGAATAATAGTATAATGCAAGTAGTTTTACTTGGGTAAAAGTATAATGTGCTACTTTATGTTGTTGAGAGTTTGTCCACACATTTTGTAACACTTTTTTACAAAAGACTACCAGTTGATGATTCTTTGCACTGTATTGTACCACTTACTACACTGCATCATTTACAATTTGAGTCATCATTACATTATCATCATTGTAATTTTTATGTTTAATTTTATATTTATATATATATTTTATATTTTTTGTTCAATGTGAATTCTGATTAATGCGCATCTTTGAATTTCAGGCAAGAGTAATATTTGAGAAAGCCGTTAATGTTCCATATAAGCATGTTGACGATCTGGCCTCAGTTTGGTGTGAGTGGGCAGAAATGGAAATCAGACATGAGTATGTTAGCTTTTTCTTTTGGTGTGAGTGGGCAGAAATGAAAATCAGACATGAGTATGTTATCTTTTTCTTTTGTTAAATCCTGATTTGTGTTTATAAAACATGACTCCAATGCAGATGAAAAAATTGGAGTTCCAAAAGTTAAAAAAGTTCAGAGAAGTTTTAAAATTTGCTGTGATGGCCTGAAAATCTAATCAGGTCATTTACATAGCCATAAAAATGTACATACTTGATGACTATTGTCATAAAAGTCTAAGACCTAAAAACTTATTTTAAAAAACAAGTTTTAAAAAATTGCTATCAAGGCCAGAAGATTAAATCAGGTCATCTACATATCAATACAGATATGCCTATACAAATTTGTTGTCTACTTCAAGTGGTCCTTCCTTAATTCTGCTTACAAGACTTTTGCCCATAGCATCCAGAAGATTGAAAACCCTGTAAAAAATTTTAAATTGTTATAACTTTAAGATCCAATTATGTCATCTACGTATGGATACAAACATGTCTATGTATTATAAAGCTTCTCAGAACAGATGGATGGACAGACATACAGATAGAGAGACAGGAAAAATCAAGAAAAAGAAAACTGTGGGAAAATCTTGAGATGTTTCAGTTTGCAGTAAATTACTTTTAAAATTGTAGAAAGATGATATGATTGCTTGCAGTATGGATAATGTTGGCATGCAACACCACTATCACTGTGAAAATTTGTAATACTCATTCCGCAAGGAAGTGTATAAATGTTTTTTATTCAATACAAGAATTGCAGTCCACAAAAAGTAAGTTTATTATAATAATTGAGAACAAAAATTAAGTCTTTTTTCAATGTACACATTTGGAAAAAAACAATATTTTATGATGGTATATGATGTAGCTAATCTTAAAAATTTAATTTCACAGATATGCTTATATAATCTTCTTTATGTTTCTTATGTTATGACTCTATGGTCTAACACTTAATTAACAGAAAAAAAGCAAAACCAATAAATTTTGTAAAACTTAACAAACAATTTAATTATCAATGTTATAAATGAAAAATGTGAGAGGAACTTACAGTATTGTGAAGTGAATCCAACCTAGTCCCTGTAAAGGTCTATGAAAGTCCTTAATGAATGAAAAGTTCCTTATAAATTTCAATACTGGAAATGTACTCATCCTCCAAGAACTTTGACATTGTCAAGATGGCATTGTCCAGAATTCCTTCGAATAATTTTTAACAGTTCCAGAATAATATTATAGTCCAGATAATGAACACTTTCTATTTCCACTGAACAGTCCAAAGAAATGTTTTTTCCTCTTGAAAAATGTCTAAGTACAACATAAAATAAATCTACAGACTTACAACAGGATCACAAAAAGTGTGAATGACAAGAAAAATCGGAATGAATCTGATTTTTTAACTTTCTCCTTATATACACCATATATTGTGAATGTACTTCGCAATAGACCCCATGTGACATCATACACTATTAAGAATATTCATCTGACCTTGCATAACCAGTGGGAAGCCACAGAATTATTCTGGAAATATTGATATCCCATCAGTCACTGAGAAACTGCCATTGGTGCCATTTTAAGTCTTATTATTAAGATTATTATTACAGATTGTCAACACATACGTAAACATCTATTTATAAATCCTATGTCATACTATACTCAAGTCACATAGGCCAGACTGATCTGAAGATATTCTGTACACATTACATCCATGAATAAGAATTATAAAAATTAGATAAAATCATGTACCAGGAGTTAAAAAAAATATAGATATACATAACACTTAATTCTCACTAATTTTGAAATTGATTTCTTCCACTCTTAACATTTGTTCCAGTTGGAAAATTAAATTTTAAAAGCTTATCTAGGCTTCAAAAAATAATTATTCATCCTGCCAAAGTTTATTCATGTTTTACCAGTGTGTAGCTTTGATGACTGAAAATCTACATCATATATATTTGAATGATTTGGGAACTTTGGACCTTTAGTCTTTCTGATGGCTTTTCATGTTCTACAAAGTGTTAGTGTTTTGACTTTTATCATAAAATTTCAGTGATTATTTCCTAATTTCTTAAACCCACAACTATGGATGATGTTGAGTCTGATATTGATGAGATATATGTTGCAAACTTGAATAAAGAGCACATAGACTCCTCGTCATACTCCTATTGATCACATTTCAAATATATCTCTTTCATTTTTGAAGAATCATACTGGGTTTTTTTCTCTAGATATCTTCTCTCTGCTAGTTTGTTTTAGCCTTTCTTCTTTTATCTTTTTATCTGATTGCCCAACACTTAAAAACCTGTGTATGTCCAACACAAGCCTTCTGTTCAGATGACTTTTGCTGACATGAGTGTATGCTATCTCTAGACTAATCCATGCAAAAATGGACTCCTGCAACTGATAAAAATAATGCCTTTCACAAACCTGTCAAATATGTGTGCTACCTTAGCTCAGTTTCCAGATGAACTGCACTAAATGCAAAGTTGCTGGTGACAGTCACAAAATAATTCAGAACATTTCTACTCTAAACATAGGAAATAATGGAGTATTCATGGTGTATGAGATGCTTATATAAGTCAAATTTACATTCAGTGATATCAGGTGATTAAGATTTAATATTATGGATCGGACTGATAGAGACTCTTTACAAAGGGATATTCTGTATGTTATGTTGGCTGACACAACATCTGAATAAAGGATGACTTGCAAATGATTAGAGAAAGCCTGTATTTTTCCCATTTTTATTGGATAACTAATGTGAAAATTGCATACATTTGGTCGGACAAGCATCTTGAAAAGGTCACTTGCCCTTATGAGCCGATGGAATTTTTTGGCCTAGATTTTGCATGGTGTTAGTCAATGGGTGTGTTGCATATTTAATAAATATAAGACTGACTTCCTTTCAGAAACTATGAAGGTGCCCTGAAGCTAATGCAGAAAGCAACAACTCCTCCATCCAGAAAAGTCTCTTATCATGATCAGGTTTGTAATTTGTAACTTTCCATTTAAACAGTTATCATATTCTAATAAATGAGTATTCTGATAAATAAGTCTCTCTCTCTCTCTCTCTCTCTCTCTCTCTCTCTCTCTCTCTCTCTCTCTCTCTCTCTCTCTCTCTCTTCCAATTTCGACTGTAATGGGCTTTGGCATTGCCATATAAAATATACATGCCTAAATATTTCAATTTTCTGATATAATAATGCAAAATTGATACTTTTTGTTACAAATGATATTATTTGATACAGTTGATACTATTTGATTTGATACAATTTATATAATTAATACCGGTTGATACAATTGATACTGTTTATTCTAGTTGGTGGTGATGATACTTCTCTTCTTGTTGAGGACATATTGTTTTCTCCACTGGTCAGGAAATTGAATTTAAGTATTAGAAACAAATATTTTCCATTTGCATTGTTTTAATAACTGACTTAAAATTGCACATGTTCAGCCAGGCAAGCACCTTAAAAGGGTGACTTGCTCTTCTTCACCAGTCATCATCTATGGGAGCATCCACCTCTACATGTCAGCCCAACTCTTGTTATGCTAAGGTTTATGTCTCAATCATGCGGAGAAAAATTGGGCAGATGAGTCTTGTAATTAAGGATTTGAATCTGCTATTGATTTTTTTGGCTGTTGCATAAGAGTCATGTAATTAAAGATTTTAGGATGCTTGCTGATGTTGATGGTTTTACTGCTCAGAACAGAGTTTTGCTAGCATTAAATCTATTTAATGATTTAAATGGATATTTGTATCAAAGTTTTACTCAGAGAAATTTCTTGAGTATGACATCAGTGAATTAAGTAATCAGTGTCAGAAATGTGGACCATCTAAGGGGCCTGGATATTGAAGTAATATCATGCTTATATTGCACTGCCTTGGTCCCAGGTTAGATCATAAGTTATGATAAGTGCAAGGGTTTATTGTCTTCAGCCTGGTTTTCAGGTTCCCTCCATTTCCAAGACCATTTAACAAAAACGTCCAAGTGGTTGAGAGTAATTTCATTAATTACTAGAACATGTTGTACAATGAACATCAAATAACCAAAGTGTAAACAAAGAAAAGAAACAGAATTTTTGTAGATAGATTGCATGATAAGGCTGTGTGAAGAAGCAGTTATACCTGTATCATTAGCCATCATCTCATGTTAATTTAAAGATTGAATTTTCCATAACATGAAGGTCTCCAGCTCTTAAACAAATCATTTCTATGTGTATAAATAGCTTGAAAACCATTTTTTAAAAATAACAACAACAAAAATAATAATAATAATAACAATTATATTCTGGATTTCCAGAATAATAAGAAGGGATGTTCATAAGCCATTAACAGAAAAGTGCCATTCTATACAACGCTCAGCGTCTAAGGTGACAGAATTTAGCATTTATTTTTAAACAGAATAATTTTGATTGTCTACGCATTATACTGTTGTACAGATTGACTGGATGAATAACCATGATTGGTAGATGCTTGTAATATTTTCAATGGTCAGTATCTCAGTGCTGATTTTTCTTGCAATATCAACAAATACAAACCACCACCATATATATGTTGTGCAATATATTATGTGTTTATTAAACAGAAGAATGTTGAATGCGTATTTTAATAAACAAAATTTTGTCCTCTCTAGACTGAAACTGTGCAGAACAGGGTGCATAAGTCTTTGAAAGTCTGGTCCCTATATGCTGACCTTGAGGAAAGTTTTGGAACCTTCAAGGTAAGTGTTAGCACTATCCAAAATGCAATAAAACTGTCTATAAAGTACACTACAGAGAACTAAAAAATACTGTTTATGACCAAGTATCTTTTATAAAGATATACAAAAATTTCATATGAAATTGAACAAAAGGAATCCATAAACATTGTCAAGTATGAGTAGGTGTCCGTTAAGTAGAGATGTCAGCAGGTGTCCTTTACATAGAAGTACCTGCAGTTGTCCCTCACACAGAGGTGTCTGTTACATTACATGGAGGTGTCAGCTGTTGCCTGTTACATAGAGGTGTCTGTTACATTACATGGAGGTGTCAGCAGATGTCTGTTACATACAGGTGTCAGCAGTTGTCTGTTAGAATTGTTTGCCGGTTGCACATAGGTGTCATGAGGTGTCTGTTGCATGGAGGTGTCAGATAAAGTGAAGTTCTCTTCCAAGGACAGTTCGGGGAACAACATTTGCAAGGGTCTTTTCAAAGTTTGTATTTTACTTGCATCTTTTCATGGAATGTATTTGTTTTTGCAAATGAATAATAGCCTTAGAAATAAAACTTGAATGATATTGATATGTGGGCATATGTCAGGTGTTTATTCAAACAACTTCCTTGTACATGTTCATTGTTTATGATGGATCAGTGCTTCGTGAAGATTTTCAGAGTTTAAGGTAATATTCATATTTATTATGCCCACCATGTAATATGTTATGATGTTGTCAATCTATCCATTCATCTGTTGCCAGTTTTGCTTCCACACAAGAACACTAATTGTCTACCTTCTAGGTTTACCAAACTTTCTGGAGGAGTTGGGTAAAGAAGAACCCCATCAATGTCAGTGTCTAATGGTCAAGGTCACAGTGGTCAAGATCACAGTGTCTAATGGTCAAGGTCACAGTGGTCAAGATCACAGTGTCCAATGGTCAAGGTCACAGTGGTCAAAATCACAGTGTCTAATGGTCAAGGTCACAGTGGTCAAGATCACAGTGTCTAATGGTCAAGGTCACAGTGGTCAAGATCACAGTGTCTAATGGTCAAGGTCATTGTGACAGAAGTTTTCTACACAATAAGTTCTTCACTATCAGTAGTTATCAAACTTTGGAATAGGAAAGAACATTGTCATTTTCATTGTCATTTTCATCGTATAATGATGAAAGTCACTGTAACAGAAGTTTTCTGCACAATGACTCAAGTTCTCCACCATCAGCAGTTACCAACATTGGAATAGGAAAGAACATTATCAATTTCACTGTCATTAAGTTAAAGGCCAGGATCACTGACTGAAAGCAGAAAAATGGTTTCAGCAGAATAATTCTCCATTATCTACAGTCACAAAACCCTGTGGATGGCTTGCACATGGGACAAGGTAGGTGGGTAAAATCCTGGCAGCATTTCTGATGAGGGTAACAGTCATATCTTAACAATTAAAAAATGGTAGTTGTTATTAATTTCTCTTTTTTATTTTTAGACCTGTAAAGCAGTGTATGACTGCATTATTGACTTGAGAATTGCCACACCTCAGATCATTATTAATTATGGACTTTTCCTTGAGGAGAACAACTATTTTGAGGAGGGTTTCAAGGTACATGCACACATGAATTGATACTTTTGCAAATGATGTTGATATATTGACATGATTAGACAAATTGCAGCTGCTTTTAGGCATGTTATATCATTGTCATGCAATGTTATCATGCAGTGTGATATCATCATGTCATGCTATATTGTCATGCAGTGTGATATCATGTCATGTAATATTGTCATGCAGTGTGATATGTCATGTAATATTGTCATGCAGTGTGATATGTCATGCAGTGTGATATTTCATGTAATATTGTCATGCAGTGTGATATCATCATATCATGCAGTGTAATATAATGTCATGCAGTATTGTTATGCATTGTGATATGTCATGCAATTTGATATCATGTGATATAATATTGTGATGCAGTGTAATATAATGTTATGCAGTATTGTCATACAGTGTGATGTCCTGTCATTAATATTGTCTTGCAATGTGATATCATATCATACAATATTGTCATGCAGTGTGATATGGCATGTAATATTGTCATCAGTGTGATATTTTCATGTCATGCAGTCATGAAATGTGATATTGTCATGCCATGCAGTATTGTCATGCAATGTGATATTGTTATGCAATATTGTCATGTAGTGTGATATCATGTCATGCCGTAATGGCATGCAGTGTGATATCATGCCATGTAATGTCATGCAGTGTGATAGTGTCATGCCATGTGATAGTATCATGCAATGTGATATTATCATGTTTGGCAATATTGTCATGTAATGTGATGTTGTCTTGTCATGCTATATATTTATTTTCATATCACGAGATATTTTTATGCAGTGTGATACTGTCATTTCAAATGATATCATCATATCATGTGATATTATCACATCAGCCAGTTACTGTAGTAGGGATCATCAATGGTTTACTGTGTACAAAATTGCTGGAGCAGAATAAAAAGGGATCTTTAGGGATTACAGTATTTCCTGAGAGTACTGGTAAATTCATGCACCCATCAAACCATATATGACTGTTATTTAGCTGGTACTAAATACATAGCTACATGCCAGATATGATTCTTATTTAGCACTTACTAAACTCACGGCCAAATACAAACAGTTGCCTCTTAAAGATGAAAAACCAGTTTTTTCAACATTCTCATTTAATATTGCTAGTCTTATTTCTGAATTTGAACCTTGCATGTCAGATAGGGAGGGACATCAGTTTATTACATCTGTTTGTACAAGATAACTGGTGACGAAAAAGCCATTATAGCATGTAAATTTAATGCGCATATTGCTACATTAACATTCACTGTAAATTGTTTATATTGCTGTATAAGCATTCACTGTAAATTATCTTTTTATTGCTGTATAAGCATTCACTGAAATTTATCTTTTTATTGCTGTATAAGCATTCACTGTAAATTATATGTTTATATTGCTATATAAACATTCACTGTAAATTATGTTTATATTGCTGTATAAGCATTCACTGTAAATTATGTTTATATTGCTGTATAAGTATTCACCATAAATTATGTTTATATTACTGTATAAGTATTCACTGTAAATTATGTTTATATTGTTATATAAACATTCACTGTAAATTATTGTTTTTATTGCTGTTTAAATATTCACTGTAAATTAATGTTTATATTGCTGTATAAGCATTCACTGTAAATTAGTGTTTATATTGCTGTATAAGCATTCACTGTAAATTATGTTTATATTGCTATATAAACATTCACTGTAAGTTAGTGTTTATATTGCTTTTTAAACATTCACTGTAAATTAATGTTTATATTGCTACATAAGCATTCACAGTAAATTAATGTTTATATTGCTGTATAAATATTCACTGTAAATTACATTTATATTGCTATATAAACATTCACTGTCAATTATATGTTTATATTGCTATATAAACATTCACTGTAAATTGTGTGTATATTGCTATATAAACATTCACTGTAAATTATGTTTATATTGCTACATAAACATTCACTGTAAATTATGTATATATTGCTATATAAACATTCACTGTCAGTTACATGTTTATATTGCTATGTAAACATTTACTGTAAATTACATTTATATTGCTATATAAACATTTACACAATATAAAATAGTCAGCTCGGCTAACGTGGGCACGTGAGAAAGCCTGCCAGTAGCTTCTCGTGGGTCGGTGGTTCTTCCCGGGGTTTTCCAGGGTTCTTCCTCCACCAATTATACTGGCCGCCATGTATAGCCTATCTTGTGCTGAAAAATGGCGTTAAACCCTACAACAACAACAACAACAATATAAAATAGATGGAATGATGGACAGGTGGACCATAACTGAAATCGCTAATTCACCCAACACTCATGTACCGCTAGCTGGACTGACTGACAGGTGAACTGCGTATGTGATACATTATAGCATAAGAAGAACTAATAGAGAAGTAATCTCAAACTCTTTAATTAACAACTATTTAGCATTATAAAACAGTACATAAGTATGCATCATTGGCATTCCTTGGGTCTCACCCTTCGCAGCATGAGGTTAGTTGTGGTAAGATAGTAGAGAAGCATGCAGTATCTATGAGGCGGAATTGCCAGTATGACTGATGTCAGAGCTGAATAGCTGACATGCACTGTCTATGAGGTGGAATTGCCAGTATGACTGATGTCAGGGCCAAATAGCCGACATACATTATCTATGAAGCGGAATCACCAGTATGACTGATGTCAGGGCCGAATGGCCAACATGCTCTATCTATGAGGCGGAATTGCCAGTATGACTGATGTCAAGGCAGAATTGCTGATGTTTGAGGTATACTCGCCAGTATGACTGACTGACATAACTGTTAGGGTAGAATTGCTGCTGTATTGAGGCAGAGTCACCATAACTTATGTCTGTAAGTCAAGTATATTGGGGACAGAATGCCCAAACGACGCTGCATGCCAAGAACGGAACTGCAGTAGTATGCAGCGGAGAGCCCCAAGGAATGGATATGTATGGACAAGAAGTACCTGCAGTTCTGTTAAAATAAGCATGAAAATAACAAACAATATAAGCAGTTAGGAATATGAAACATGAATCATTGCCATATTTATACAACTGTGAATCATCATAAATGGATAATACTGTAAGGACCTGTGCCAAGGTGTACAGGGATCCATGCCTGCATGCAATATTTTGGTGATAACAAGACTAAAATCACAGTATATCTAGATTGTAGTTGTAAGCAATGCTTTGATGCAAGAATCGGTAAGAAAGTAATATATGACGAAACTAAAACAAACTATAAACATATATGTTCCAGCATTGCAATGTTCATGGCTTGTTCCCCGTTTGGGGTCAATGTATAAAGTAAAGTAAAGTTTCACAAACAGTCCCAAAATCCACTCCGCAGCCACGCGTACAGTTGATGTAGTTCAGTAATTAAGTCAGATGCACAAAACAGATTTGCGGTGCACAGTCAGTAAACTGATTGAACTAGAAACCTAATAGATACACCAAACAACATTATGTAAATACGGGGTGCACACCCTACTGGTGCTTAAAATGCCGCCCAATGCCAATGAATCTGATGATCCTGTTTCACAGAACACATTGTGAACACACTACCAGTGTGAAACACACCTCATAGGGAGACTGAATCTGATGATCACACTTCATAGAAAAACTGTAGAATTCCAAAGCACAATGAAACACTTAGCACGGTACACAGAATCTGCTTACTACCTTCTCAGAAATAACTCCATGTAAGGAATCTGAATGATAACATCCGAAAGAATACTCTGAAACACACCAACTAACCTACATTAGAACACACACACTTCCACCAAATGCACTCTATCCAAGAAAACGTGTAGACGAAACTGCTTATATGGCAGTACTTCATCTATGAACGGGTAGATCCACACAGTCTGCTGTGCACATAGAATGGCATCATTCGAGGTCCTGATATAACGTAAATAAGAATCAGAAGTCCAACGGTCTAGCATTTTAACAAGGTGGTCCTCGATCCCAGCATTAGCTGCTGTAGTGGCAGCTCCTATCCGAAAGGAGTGCCCATTGAATTTGCGTTGTGGATAGCCTAGTACATGCAAGAGCAGATGTAACTTCTCCAAAAGCACTGATCTAGAAAGTGGATTAATACCGTCTGTAGTAAATAGCGGGTCAGAAGGCTTTAGACAGCCCACCCTGCCGCGGAGCGCTAGATAGTCACGTATAGCCTTTAAGGGGCAAGTACAGTTATGCACTGCAAAAAGTCTGATCTGCACACCATAACAGAATGGATCGGACTTTGATGCTTTCAACACTAAAGTCCCATTAGAATTATCTCCAGCAATAATAAAGTCACTGATACACAAGTACTCCATATCTATAGTTGACGTCTCCATAAATTCTCCAAAACGTAAGAAGGTAAAGAAAGCTAATGAAGATGCAGCAAGCAGCATACCATCCACCCAGGGACAAAATAAATCATTTTGAAGCAAAGCACACATGCGCACCAATATATTGAAGGTGATGGGTAACCTTGTGATAGGCCCATTACTCTGCGATTTCTTCACAGCCCACAACACCATTTGCAATCTTGGACAGCACGAATATGAATGGTCATCAAGGGGATAATGTATGTCCCGTTTGACACAGAAATACTTCACTCCACACTAATACAGCTTGATAGATGCATGTCAAATATGAATAATCTTGAAGCAATATGCCACAAAATCAACAAGGGCATCCCCATCAATTGGTACTGAAGGTTGATCTATGATCCCAGCCACCCAACATGACCAAAAAATGACTGAAGGTTTTCCAACCCGATAAATAGACCGATTGTGTCCATGAGCTATGTGCTGCTTGTAGTAAAAGGTCCACAGTTCTGTTTAGCAGAGTATCAGTTCCTCTAAGACTGGGCATGGGTGAGGAGTTTTCTCTGCAGTTGGAGCCAGATGCCAGAATTTTTCCATCTGAAAACGAAAGAGAGCATCTGCAGTGAGGTTATCTTTCCCTGGAACATATTTGGCAAGAATTTCACAACAATATTGAGCTGAGATCCAAGTTAAATGCCTGGGCAATTTCATTATCATGGGAGAGTTGGATCGATGTTTCATAATTATCTCTACTGATATTGTCACAGTGGAACAAAATTCGTTTTCTCTGCCACATATGGCCCCATATATGGGCTGCAACTACAATGGGGTAGATTTCCAGCAGGGCCATAGACAACTTGTCTGTGCCTATAATATGTCCAAACTGTCCGGCCACGATTCTTGGAACCACCTGCCTTGGAAAAAACCGCCAAATCCGAAAGTTGATGCTGCATCAGTAAAGCGCTCAAAATCTTTAGCAATAGTAACATTAGAGTCCAAGAAAAAAGAAATTCCATTCCATTGAGCCATAAAGTCACTCCACATCTTTAGATCCAGTCTACATTTGCTTTTTATTTTCACAAGATGATTCAATTTGGTGATGGTTGTTGACAAGGATATTAGATATGGTGTGAAAGACTGACCACGGGCGATCACTCGACATGCATAATGTAAATGGCCCAAAAGACTCAGCAATTCCCTCTTTGTGCAAGATTTCATTTGCCAGAAAGTTTTTATCAGCACAGCTAATCTGTTCAGCTTATCATGTGGCAATCTAGCTTCCATTTTTTCTGAGTCTAGAATTATACCCATGTATTCTATGACTGGTGACGGTTCTAAAGTCTTGTGGGGAGCAATTGGAATAGATAACCTATTGAAAATCAATGTGATTAATGCCATTGTTCTTTCAGCTGGAAAATCAGGCTCATCAATGGACAAAAAAAATTATCCAGTAAATGCAAGAAATGTGATATAGCATAATTATGCTGAGCTATCAATGAAATCGCTCTGGACAGTGTATCGAAAATCTTAGGACTACTTCTACTACCAAACACTAACTTGGTGTAGAAATAATATTTTTTCCTCCACTTGACACCATACAGAGGCCACAATATTGGGAGTATGGGAATTAGCTTGAATGCATCGGTAATATCTGTCTTGCACATATTAGCACACATTCCTAACTGCACCAGAATGTGAATAGCATCATCTATTTTTACATATGAGAGAAAAATCATCTTTGCTGATTAAGGCATTGATACTTTCATGCTCAAGTGAACTGTGAGGTGCCAACAGATCTACTATAAGTCTGTACTTGCCAGAATATTTGCTTTGTACTACCCCCAGGGGGCTAATCTGGAATATAGGAAATAGTGGACTTTCAAAGGGGCCTATGAGGTAGTTCTTGGAGAGCTCATACTCAAGTAATACGTCAACCACATCAGGTTGTGATGTCGCTGATACCAAATTTTTACACTCAGATGAAGAAGTAGGCTGATGAGAAAGTCCCGTATGAAAACCATAGCAGTGACCATTTATAAGATAGTCCACAAATTCTTTATCTGGCTGGTGTTGCAGTTCTTCTTGCAGTCTAGTGATGTTGATGGGTGTGGTTGCCTGAAATGTTGTTAACACTATATCCTGATATAGTCATTGAGGTTTTGTAGGTGGCAGTACCTGCTTAGTCATCAGGTTGCACTTGAGCTGTGAATGTGGTTTCTTTTGCAAGTCAAGCATGTGCGCATTTATACAATTTGCTCGGAAACAACCATTTTTTCCATTGAAATTATTACATATTTCTTTCCCCTAAGTGTAATATCCTTCTCCAACCTTGTCTCTCCACTGTAATCTGTCTATTCACTGATGGGCTTTGTCCTGGTTGACTAATTGCTGTATGCGGAGCAAGGTGACAGAAGTCTGAATCATGAGCAAAACTCCGGCAATGCTGGCATAGAACAACCTTATAAGCAGATAAGACATACGTTTGTAGCTTGGGATCGATTCTACTCCAATCTACTTTAATGTTCATGGAGCTGCAGTAAATGGCTGCTTTTCATGCAAATTCTTTGTGGTACTCATAAAAAGCTGGGCTTCCTTTTGTTAGGGTATGCATTTTTATCATCTCTTTTTTGTATGGATCCAATTCTTGAGTTCTGGAAGGGAAGGAATCGCACATAATCGCTTTGTACTGACTAAACGCCAGTATGAACTCTCTGATAGTCATGTTCTTGGAAAGCCTATGGTCGCAGACTTGTGTAATATTTGAAATTTGACCCGGAAACTTTCCCACCAACTTCATGCTGCACCGACTGAATGGTTGTTTGATCTTCAGATTCATGTGGCATTAGAAGTAAAGATAAATTCATGTATTTACCTGCAATAATCTCCTTCTGTAATTGTGAGCTGACGGGGTCAATATCCAGTAGGGTAGAGATAGGCATGCCATGGTCAGGAAAATCGGTGACAGCCGAAGCAATACCAGACCTAGTTTCTGTGGCCAACATCGCTGTTGCGAGGGTATGCGACTGTGTCTCAGTACAAGGATATCCCATATTGTTGGTCATATTTAACTGGGTTTGCATTTTGATCACTGCTGCTTGGAGAGATGATACTGCTTCCAATAGAACAGTATCCTTCTCATGAACATTGTGTATTAGTTGTTGTTGTTGATTATTCTCTCCAGTGCTAGGAGCCCAACCTACCATGGGTGCAGAACAAGGCATTCCTATTGTTCGTGGCTGCACACTACGTTGACTGGTTCTCGATGCTGAGCACAGGGATAAATGCAAGGGATTAACTGCATATGTTGATTGCCGAAGACTCACTGCTGGCTGGCTGGCAGAAATACCAAGCCCAGTCTCGTCTAGGTAAGGGGTCGAGTTTGGGGGTACTGACATCATCCCGAGCTGCTGCAAACCCTCCCTTCCAGGTGAGTCAGAATCCAGGGGTCTAAAGGCTCGTGCAAGTCCGCCATCTTGAATTAGCTTCAAATTTTCTTCGTAGATCTGCACAAATTGAACCTTCTTTAGAGAAGCCGGCACAATAATGTTAATTTCACATATTTCTTGAAGAAGTTTTCCCACTGACTAATTTTGACACAACTGAGCATCCCATTGTTCTGTTTTTTGCCGCTCTATGACCACGGTACCCACAAGAAGAGGAAAGCTGATGCAATTTATCCATGATATACAAGAAGTCAGCAATTGCCCGCAGAATAGTAGGGTGATATACACGAAGCAGAACACGGTTTTTCGAAGTCAGCAATTGCCCGCAGAACAGTAGGGTGATATACACGAAGCAGAACACGGTTTTTCGAAGTCAGCAATTGCCCAGCAGAACAGTAGGGTGATATACACGAAGCAGAACATGGTTTTTCGAAGTCAGCAATTGCCCGCAGAACAGTAGGGTGATATACACGAAGCAGAACATGGTTTTTCGAAGTCAGCAATTGCCCAGCAGAACAGTAGGGTGATATACACGAAGCAGAACATGGTTTTTCGAAGTCAGCAATTGCCCGCAGAACAGTAGGGTGATATACATGAAGCAGAACACGGTTTTTCGAAGTCAGCAATTGCCCAGCGGAACAGTAGGGTGATATACACGAAGCAGAACACGGTTTTTCGAAGTCAGCAATTGCCCAGCAGAACAATAGGGTGATATACACGAAGCAGAACATGGTTTTTCGAAGTCAGCAATTGCCCGCAGAACAGTAGGGTGATATACACGAAGCAGAACATGGTTTTTCGAAGTCAGCAATTGCCCGCAGAACAGTAGGGTGATATACACGAAGCAGAACATGGTTTTTCGAAGTCAGCAATTGCCCAGCAGAACAATAGGGTGATATACATGAAGCAGAACACGGTTTTTCGAAGTCAGCAATTGCCCAGCAGAACAGTAGGGTGATATACATGAAGCAGAACACGGTTTTTCGAAGTCAGCAATTGCCCAGCAGAACAATAGGGTTGTGAAGCAGACAGTGCTACATAGTGAATGACTGCTGCCAGCTACCTCAGCACAGCAGACCCTTGTCTCTGATTGGCTGATGGCCAATCCAGCTTAGTGTGTGTGTCCACTGAAACTGACCCTGAACTGACTCACATAATGGGCTTTGACTGGAATCCATTCATTGTGTAAACATCATTTAATTACATTAAACACCTATTCGCTGTAAATTATGTTTATATTGCTATATAAACATTCACTGTAAATTATGTTTATATTGCTGCGTAAACATTCACTGTAAATTAATGTGTATATTACTGTATCAACCTTCACTGTAAATTATGTTTATATTGCTATATAAACATTCACGGTAAAAGTATGTTTATATTGCTATATAAATATTCACTGTAAATAATGTATATATTTGCTTTATAAACATTCACTGTAATTTATATGTTTATATTGCTATATATTCACTGTAAATTAATGTATATATGGCTTTTTAAACATTACTGTAAAATATATGTGTATATTGCTACATAATCATTCACACCATCTACCAACACTTGTGTATCTGCCTTCATTTTCACTTCTCTATTTGTCTTGACTATTTCTGTCCAGGCTTATGAGAAGGGAATAGCTCTCTTCAAGTGGCCCATTGTGTATGATATATGGCTGACCTACCTCAACAAGTTCATTGATAGATATGTAAGTATTCTTGTATATTTATGCAGGCAAAAATTAAGTTATATATACTGACACTTCTACTTGTACATCCACTTGAATGTTCAGTCTTTAGCAATTTACAAGCTTCTGTAAATTGGCCATGCAGGCTTTATGTTGCAGAAAGTCAACGCTATCTCATTATTTGTGTCATACTAACAAAATTAACTCACTTACATTCCCTTTTATTAGTGCATTTGATAAAAGGAGTATTTGATGTTAAAACTGTCCAGGCATACAAAAAATTTAAATTCTCCTTCAGCTATTATTTTATGGGTCAATGTTGAGGATACTTTTTCCCTTTCTTTCATATGTAATAAGATACTTAAGTATGGGTAGCACACAAACATGCATACCAACCTATAAATTCATAGTGATTTTGGATTTCTTGGATCCTTAGCTATACAAAAATAAAAGTTAAATATTGCAACAGTTTCACAAGTTATCATTCTTAAACATTGTCATCATCCTTTTGTGTCTGTGTTTGTTGTAATACATGGGGAAAGAAAAGAATTTAGCTTTCTGGAACATTTTTGGCACTACTCAGATTTTGTAAAATCAATATAATAAATGATGGAAAATCTGGTATTTATATTATATTATTATTATTATTATTATTATTATTATTATTTCACTTTTGATGTTAGTATCATTGTTGGCATATATAAGTGACTTTAGGAAAGTTGATTTATTCATATGCATTATGGCTTACCTGCAGATAACTTGTATACATTCATTTTTGTACAGCGAAAGTAAATCCTTGTAGAAGAAAGGCATTTTTGGAAGTTCTTATCCGTAGATTAGAATCTCAAATCTTTCTTGAGCTGAAATATGTCATATTTTAAACATAAAGTTTGGACAAAATAAATTCATATTTTGAGGCAGTTATATTATATAACATAAGGTGTGTATTGAGACATATATATTATATAACATAAAGTGGATGTTGAGACAGTTATATTAACATAAGTTGTGTATTGAGACAGTTATATTAACTAAAGTGTGTATTGGGGCAGTTATTGCATAACAAAGTGTGTATTGAGACAATTATTAGATAACTGTATTGAGACATTATATAATATGGTGTGTATTGAGACAGTTATTATATAACAAAGTATGTATTGAGACAGTTATATAACAAAGTGTGTATTGAGACAATTATTATATAACTGAGTATTGAGACATAGTGTGTATTGAGACAGTTATTATATAACTAAGTATTGAGACATATAATATAGTGTGTATTGAGACAGTTATTATATAAGAAAGTGTATATTGAGATAGTTATATAACAAAGTATGTATTGAGACAGTTATTATATAACTGTGTATTGAGACATATGATATAGTGTGTATTGAGACAGTTATTATATAACTAAGTTTGTACTGAGACAGTTATTATATAAGAAAGTGTATATTGAGACAATTATCTAACAAAGTGTGCATTGAGACAATTATTATATAACTGTATTGAGACATGATATAGTGTGTATTGAGACAGTTATTATATAACTAAGTTTATATTGAGACAGTTATTATATAACAAAGTGTATATTGAGACAGTTATATAACAAAGTATGTATTGTGACACTTATATAACATAAAGTGTATATTGAGACAGTTATATAACATCGGGCCAGCACAAGCTATGTGTGAGCAGTGTGCTTGCACAGGGTGCCATTTGCAGAGAATGCTAAATCTGAGAGGAAAAGGGTACGAACCATTGTTTTTTCTTCACAATCACAAAATCTTTTTATTTGATCATAACTTACATCAATTTCTTGTTAGCTTTCTTATTAGCAAATATTTTAATGTTTGGGGAGGGTGGCAGATGTCTGTCTCGCACAGGGTGCCGTATTACCTTGCACCACCCTGTATAACATGAAGTGTATATTGAGACAGTTATATTACATAAAGTGTATGTTTAGATAGTTATATTACATAAAGTGTAGAAAGATAAATTCTTTTATTAAGACAAGAAGGTATTTTTGTTTATGATGCTTTCTATGGTTAGCTGGAAACAGACTGACACCAAATTATGTTTTTAATCCCCACAAAGCAGACTGGCACTAAATTATTTTCATAGCCCCTCCAAAAAGACTGCCACCAAATGAATTTCTTTATTTAAAAAAAAAGATGACTTTATCACTGGTGTCTTGAAGAATGTGCCAAACAAAAACAATTTTGTAATCTGCTAATGTTTATATTTGTCATCATGTGCATTGAGGTACATAAATGCAGTCATTTATATTGGAAGGCTGTTTGGAAGTTAGAGCAAAACCTCTACTGTCTTCAGCTACAATGGAGTTTTATCAATTTTTAATACCTTCGATACATAGCTCTTTAGATTAAAACTTTACATTTTAGTTATGTATGTTGAAGTGAAAATGTATCAACTATAATATTTGTATTTTATTTTTACAGGGTGGTGAGAAGCTTGAGAGAGCAAGAGACCTATTTGAACAGTGTCTTGAAAACTGTCCTTCCAAATTTTCCAAATGTAAGTACAGTCAACACATATATATACTCACCTA
This sequence comes from Megalonaias nervosa, assembly GCA_016617855.1. Classification (NCBI taxonomy): domain Eukaryota; kingdom Metazoa; phylum Mollusca; class Bivalvia; order Unionida; family Unionidae; genus Megalonaias; species Megalonaias nervosa. The sequence goes on along the minus strand of JAECUM010025168.1, from coordinate 38,032 downwards.
TAAACAAGATAGACCCTGATCTGTCACTGCATGATGTGCATAATATGCTATTCAGGGTCCATGTTGCGTGTTCTACTGATTACTTGGAACAAACTGCATAGACCAGATCTACTGGCACATTATGTGTTGGAAAATTTGGGTCAGTGCTGATTGCAGTTGGACTTGACAGTATCACAAAGTTTTCCAGCTGAGCCATATACATTTACGGGGGCCCCGAGTGGCCGAGTGGTCTAAAGTGCTCTCCGTTACGGATCACTGCCATCTCACCTCTGTCTGCATGGGTTCGAGTCTCGGATTCGGCGAATGTGGATATGTGAGAAAGCTTGCCAGTAGCTTCTCCTGGGTCGGTGGTTCTTTTTGGGGATTTCCCAGTTTCTTCCTCCACCATTAATACTGGCCGCCATGTATAGCCTATCGTGTGCTGAAAAATGGCGTTAAGCCCTACAACAACAACAACAACAACAACATTTACAGCACTAACACCTTTTTGTATATTTCTTTGTTGATTTAGACATGTATCTTTACCACACCATATTATTTTTTTGGATATTGCTGTTTTGACTTTTAATTTTTTGGTAGCTACTTCAAGATATAGCAAGAAGGCCATAAACTTGACTTTGTCAGAAGTCCTGGTGTAATAATTTGCTTATAACACCATAAAAATTGATCCATGAATACCTGCAGTACGGACTTGTTAAAATTAGTACTACAGAGTCATTGCTTCAGTTATGTTGACTGCTCCAGTGGCATAAGTGGTTAGAGTGTCCATCTCAGATGTGGAAGGTAGCAGGTTTGAACCCTGACCAAGTCATGTCAACGATGTAAAAATGGTTCTAGCAGCTGCCTCAATTGATGCTCAGCATTGAGAGGTTAGTGTTAGGACTGGTCAGCCTGGTGTTAGGATAATGTGACTGGGTGGGACAAGATGCTGCATGTCTGCAGCATGATGCCCAAGTGCTAGACATCACTATAAACTGCCACACTGCAGACATCATAGTGATATGACTTAAATTATTAAAGCAACGTAAAAATCAAAATCACAAATCACAAGTTACCAATCATCCTGATCTATAGGTATGATAAAATGTTGGTACCAACAGCTGGCATTCAGTTTACTTTTGCTTGTTTCAGGTTTAATTTCAGTTTAATTTTAGATTTTAATGCATTTTTTTAAAAATTTGTTTTAACTGTAGAAATGTTTGGAAAAAATATGTTGCAGAAAAACAAATGAAAAGTAGTATCTGACACCTTCCATTTTTCAATTCAAATTTTGGATATTGAATTTCTTTTTGATAAAACATGTTGCTGATTACTTTTCTGTATTTTGTTTATTTTATGATGTACTATATTGTGCCTTTTCCCTGTTCCAGCTGTTTATCTCTTGTATGCTAAACTGGAGGAAGACTTTGGTCTCGCTCGGCATGCGATGGCTGTATATGATCGTGCAACTCGTGCGGTGTTACCAGAGGAACAGCATGAGGTAAAACATGTGTACATATGCATCCAGATGTTTGAAAATTCTTACATGGTATAGAATAATTTACAAAACCCAAGCGAAGACCACTTTCTCTTGTCAGTACCTATTGTTATGTTTTGTTTTATAATAGGTTGGAATGACAAAACAATACACACATGCACAAAAAGCCAATGCATATGTACTTCTACCTGCTTATTCTTCAGAATGTTTTCATGCATGTAAAATATTTCCGATGCATCCATACACATTCAGATCCATCAATGTTACTGCAATAATATGCTGAGTGCAAGAAATTCCATTGAAAGGTCATACTCTTACTAGAAATATCCTTTTTGAGTTCATTGAGTAGAAACAATGAGCCAATGGCTCTTGCTCACTTGACAAAATTAAAAGTGTATAAAATGTATACATTGGGCTGCAGATCTGACTTTATTCACCATGGTAATTTTCTCATGAGAAGAGAAAAAATTGAGCTTGCAAACTTCATTTTCTACTGGCTTTTAAAATATCAGACATAATGCAGAGCATATGATGTTATCTACAAGTCATCCAACCATCTCACTGTCTGTCTGTCCATCCATTACCAGTTTCATTTCTCCTTCGAATACGTTCCCCAATCACAGCTACCTCGTGTATCCAGCCCTACTAAAAGATGAAAATCGTTTTTGTCTATTTTTAGATTGACAAAGGGCAGTAACTCTTCCCCATTACCTCCCCTTGATACCACCAGTTATCGCCAGTTTTTAGCTTTGCTGTGTTCTGATAATACTCAGAGCAATAGCCGCCGACAATCCAGCCCGTTTTTATGTTCCTATGGACCAATCCAATGTTCATTTTGGATTTATAATGCAGATTTATTGATCTACTGCAGGTTGTATACTTTATTTTACAATTTCTGCCAATATTTTGAGAGATTTGTCACTTGTCGGGACTTCATCTTGTAGGATCACCATCCCACCGCGCTATTGTTGACCTTACACAAAGTCATTACGGGTTAGCATACATTTAACTTTATTTGCTAACTCCATCTGCAGTGGAGCTCTTAATAGTGAATTCTGAAGTGCTGCTTGATAATTATGCTCAATTTATTCGTATTTCATGCTGTTTTGATGGAATTATTATTAACCAAGCATGCAGCATAAGTTTTAAACAGGGCCATAGGTTTCTGATATGACACTTCACTGATCTGTTATTTACGACAGTGTTTTAGCGAACAAGTAATTTCACATATTACTAGTTACTGCTTTAGTTTATGTGTCTTGTGTCGTTTTAGCATATATCAATTAAATGTTCTACAGGCCACTTCAGAGCATGGAGTTTACCATGACTCATATTTTGTTTATGTTATGTTTACATGGTTTCTGTTACGCAGTGTCTATAATATTTATTTAATTGATCTATATGCAATTTCAAAGTATGGAAGTCCATCATGACTCCTGCTTTGTTATGTTATGTATACATTGTTTCTGATATACAGCGTCTATAATATGTAATATGGGCTGCTAAGTTAGGTGATTTATACTATTAGCTAGTTAGTCACATGCTAATTTGCTAATCTATGCTTTGTTTTCTCTCATCTGGTGTCGTTTCAAGAGGAATGTTTACTGCATGCATGACGGCAAGTGCACAAAGATCGCCCTGTTCGGCATTGAAGGGAAGAAGCTAAATATGCAGTGTTTGGTCGGAAAACACATGCTCTACTGAACTCCAGAAAGTGGCAATGGGGAAAGAGAGGTGGTCGAGGTCACAGCAGGATACCTCTGACATCCTTAGTCTACACCCCAAATCAGCCTCAGTGGCAAGCCTTGTGGGGGTCACTGAAAAAAAAAAAAAAAAAAACAGCCCCTGGCTAAAGTTTGTTGCACAGAACCAACACATACTGTTACATCAGGGGACAGAAAATAAAGCATGGGAACATCCATCACTGGATAAGATGTGTCAGTCAGCACAGCAGTCGAAGCCACACTTTTTTCATTCTGAGCAAAACATTAGAGGAATATTCCCCATTTTTAGGTTAAACCTCCACATATATCAGCTTGGCCTTCAGACTGGTAAGTCGGGGTGCATGGGATTCACGATTGATCAGCTGGACCCGAAAAATAATAATAATACTGTTGCACTGACACCAGCTGTCCAGCCAAAACAGGCAGTCACCCCAACATTACCTACAGTCCAGCCATCCCAGCATGGAGACCTCTTGCCCGGAATGGGACAACTACACAATGTTTACGAGGATCTTAGTGATAGATCTGTCTGTCTAGCTGGGGTAGTCTGTCTAGCTGGGGTTGTCTAGCTGGGGTAGTCTGTCTAACTGAGGTAGTCTGTCTAGCTCGGGTAGTCTGTCTAGCTGGGGTACTAAGCAGCGTAACATTATTTCAATGAGAAATCTGCCCGTTCAGCCACAGCTTTGGAGCGGCCAGCACAGGTGCATGCTGGACCGACATATATGCAGTGACAGTGCTGGAAAGGCCATTAGTGCAGCGATGGCAACAGTATGGGAAAGGCCGGAGATACCGGCAGTGCAGCAATGCCAACAGTGTGGGAAAAGACCGTGTCGCAGGCAGTGCTGGAAAGGCTGGCAGTGCAGCGATGCAGGCTGTGCTGTCTTTACCAGCAATGCCAGATATTAGAGGACTCACAGCTTATACTCATGGGAGAGCTCATGTCTTGCAGAGATACGTCCGTGCGGAGTCGTCAAGGCCACCCACTTGACTTATGCTGAGCTTAAAGCTGAGCCAGATGATAAACCAGCTCACAGTAAGGGTGACAAGTCATTGATAGTTGCAGGTGTACTCACATCGACCCCTATCATGGAATAATACAGCGGCTGTATGAAACCGATTTGAGCTCACTGGACCTCCTTACTCCCTCAAGGGGGGGGGACTGATCCAGGTCAGTTTGAGGTGCTTCGGGTTTTGTTCATCAAGAACCCCCTCGCCCCTCCACACAATATACAGTCAGATCGGGAGCCTTTTGATAACAGAGGATACGGTCACTCATATAAGACGTGGGAGCTTGTGCTAAGGACACATACCCCAATGAGTTACTCAAGACTTGCTTTGGCATGCAAACAGTAGGTGATGGCACATCATCAACAGGAGTCTCCTCACCATATTCAAGACTGGGAAGGTGATGTCATTCTGCCTTCCCATCAGACAGGGTGAGTATGCCATTAGTCTCGATCTGACAGGTGTATACTTCCACGTCCCTATCCACCCCTTCTGTTGCTAGTTTCCACGTTTACTGCCACACCATTATCAACTTGCCATTCTTCCCTTAAGCCCTCATCAATCCTTGGCCTTTCACTCACACTAGGGCTCCACTGTCTCCCCGTTTCAGGTGTCGTCATCTACATCAACAGCAGGGTACCTGGGCAGCATCTTAAAGAAACATATGGTAAGTTCTATCCAACTCCATGGCGGAACGATCTTACTTCTCTGCTAGATCATCCAGGCCTTTTCACAAACTGGGAAAATCAGACCTCTGTACATCCCAGAATTTCATTCATTTGGGCACAGATTTCTTAACCAACCAAAATCTTGTGTGTACCCTTGTGTTCGCTCTCTCAGAATCGTTGAACTTGTCAAGTCCGTTTTGGATTTATCGGGAGAGTTCTTGCAACTCCTCGGCTATTATACAGCAGCAGACTTTACCCCCTCGGCTGTCTTGTTATGGGGGCTTTGTCATCACATTGGCGCCCGGTTTTACATCTCTTAATCAAGCAGTTGTGATCACACCTGAAATTTGATCATTCCTACATCAGTGGGGCTATCCAGGCTGGCTGACCATTGAAATCCCGCTGAAGAACCCCTGACGGGAATAACGTAAAGTACCACCGCCTGTGCACATGGTGGGAGTACTAACCTGTTGCTGACCTTCACTACCGTTAGCGACACCTGGGAAATGGCCTCTACGTATCAATATCCCAGAAAGGAAGGCTGTCATCAATACCTTTCATTTCAGTAAAGATCGATCCTGTGGTCAAAACAGTTCTCTTTCGATCTGACAACACTATGGTGGTGACCTATATCCTCAAACAGGGAGGTACCAGACCACTTGTCTGGTGTTCTGATTTGGCATATTTCTACGTGGGTGCAACAATCCCCATATCAACATACAATTCAGACACCTTCTGGCTGCATCAGTGGCTTCACCAAGAATCAGTCAAGAAGGGGTCATGTTGGACCCCAGTTGTTACCAAAGGCTACCGCCTTATGATGTTGGACAAATTCTGACATCATGGCAACATGTTTGTGCGGGATAGAGACCTATTGGATCTTTTAGACAATGTTGGTCTCTTTTCCATAGACAAGTCTAGAGAGACAGCCATGCAAGATCCTGTCTGCACCCTCAGCCTTGAGACACATAGAGACAAGTCATGTCATGAGCAACGTCTCTTCTCACATGGCTTACTGCTCCGAAGTTTCGAGTTTGTGAGGCAGAACACAGGATATCATGCTTCACGCCCTTTATGCCTGACTGAAGGTGATCATATGCTTGGTGTACTCTAATGTCTCATCAGATCAGAGTAGCCTCGTGTCTGTGCCTGCAACACTATTTGAGACACACAGAGACAAGTAGTGACATGCACAAATATCACTTCCTCCTGGTCCAGGCTGGAAAACAAGGCATCACCCTTAAGCCTGTGCCTTGTGGTTGAGGTTGGTTATATGCTCGGCGTACTCTGAGTTATCTCAAGATCAGAGTCGCTTCATGAGGATTATGGCTCATGAGATTAGAGCCATTTCTGTGAGCCTCGCTTTTGAATGCAATGTTTCAATCCAACAAATTATGGAAGATGTTGGCTGGCATGCAGAATCAGCCTTCTTGAGTTTTTGCTCAGAGATTTAGCGTTGCAGAGACAAGCGTTGAATCTGGTAGGGTTGGTGGCAGTAGCACAGAGGGCCACCAGACACAACTAGACCAATCAACACAGCCAATTAGCTTTGCTGGATTGGCCAGTGGAAATATTTGGTGGGTGAGAAGATCTCAGCCGTAGATATATATATATATATATATATATATAGAGATATATATGAGTCCCAGATGAAGGGATCTCGGGCTGTGTTGCTTAGTTCATTAGGAGAACGGATTATCTTTCATATGGAGATTCCAGCCACTCATCTCCAGAAGGATATCCAAGGTAGAGGTCAGATGCTCAGCATCCCCTCCCCCTATTACTTATTCTCCTAACATAATACGATTAGGGAATGTATTTGAAGGAGAAAGCAAATTTTTAAAGTAAATTATGTTTCTCCAAGAATACTTAACCAATCACATTACTTAAAAACCCTCCCAACTGCCCTGCCATGCAAGCATTCACATTAATGTCTCGCTCAGCTAAAAACAGGCAACACCTGGTGGTAACCAGGGAGGTAATGGGCAAGAGTTACTGCCCTTTGTCTATGTAAAAAATAGACAATAAGGCAATTGTCTTTTAGTAGGGCTGGATTTGTGAGGTAGCAGGCTAATGTTCCTAATGTAATGTGATTGGGTAAGTATTCTCGAAGAAACATAATTTACTTTAAAAATTTGCTTTCTGCACAGACTTGAGTTGTTTGCCATGTACATTAACCAGACTTTGTGAATAGTTTGCATTTGGGATAAAGAAGAACCTGGTCAAGTTTGGCCTCAAAGGCACAGAGGTCGAGATCAGTTTGACAGGAGGTAAATGGTTTCAGCACAATAACTTGAGTTCCTCACATTCTAAAATTACTCAATTTTGTGAATATCGCACACTTGTGGTAAGGGATGAACCCTATTGATTGCAGGGTTAAAAGTTCAGAGATTAAAATCGTTGACTGACACAAGGAAAATGAATGGTTTATGCACAGTAACCTAAGTTTTCCACCATCTACAGTTTCCAAACATTGTCTATGGTTTGCTCGTCGGGTTAGGAAAAACCGGTCAGCTTTGGGCTCAAAAGCTGTATTTTGAGAGTATATGAGTATTAAATCTGAATATATTTTGAGAGTATATGAACATTAAATCTGAGTGCATTTTGAGAATACACCAGCATTAAATGAGTGCATTTTGAGAGTATATGAGCATTAAATGAGTGCATTTTTGAGAGTGTATGAGTATTAAATATGTATGCCTACTTACTGCTTTTACCTACTCTCATCCTACCAAGACTAGACCCTGCCACCTGTTAAGTAAAGAAAGGAGATCAAGAAATGATGTACTGGAGTACATCCTTCCAACATGAAGTGAATTGGAATATTTATCAATTTAATTGTAATATAATGAATTCATTGTGGGGTTTTTTTGAAAATTGTTATTGTCAGCAGCACTTAAACTGATGGATTAAAGAAAATGTTGTTATTATCACAGGAGGATCATTGTTTGTTGGATCATTAAATTAACAACTACAAAATCCATTTAAAAAAATTTACACTTTGAAAATTGATACCTCACAGTGAAGAGTGAATTCACAATATTTTTGTTAAACTGGATAACATTGTTTGAATGAGTGTTATCATATATTTTTCAGTTAGCATGTATGTATCATCTATCTTCCACATAAGGTATGAAATTTACTATAGTCTGTCTCCGGTTCATTATCATATCCCACCTTAAGTCTTTGAAAGTATTTACCTGTCACAGTTGCAATCTAGCAGAGGATCATATAATCATAATCCCTTCATAACTTATAAATTTCAAACAAAACCTTGTTCCATCAGCGCAAACTTTTTTAATTTGGAAAAAGAGTGTCATCAACAGCAAGTGCAGTTTTAAAGAAATTCTATTTTTAGTAGACAGAACAGCCTAATATACATCATAAGGTGCATGGTTGTGAAACGGATGCTTATGCAGGTAAAAGTAATGGTTGGTACATCTATATTGTATACAGCATGCAAGATACCAACATGCTTTGACCAGAATATTTAAAGAGTACAAACTACAATAAAAAAATCTCTGAATCATATTAATTTTGTAAAATTCATGATTAAGTATCATTTCAGTGTTTTGGCTACATTTGAAAGAGTACGTAATTTAGACATTATTATTATTATTATAGAAGACAAAGAAAAATATACAGAATGAAAGCAATAATTAAAATATTCATATGACAGTAATTTATCTACCAGATCAATGATATACACAAATAAAAATAGCAATATTATTGAAAAATAATGGTTAATATTTTTATATTAATTTTAATATTAAGAAATTTAATCAGATTTTATATAAGAAATAAATCTGAAAATGATAATTTATGATTTTCAGATGTTCACACATATCTAAGAAATTATTTATATTGCATTTTCAATAACAACAACAAGAACAACAGCAATAATAATAACAATGTGTACATTACATTTTGTTTTTAAAAGTTAATCAAATTACTGGCACATTAAATGGCATCTAAATATGAAATAAACATATTTCTATGGTTTAGACACTTATGTTTTTTATTATGGAATGTTTAGTGTATAATATAAAACTGAATTGACTATGCAGTATAGTTCTGCATCAAGACTGCACCTTACAATAAAACTGTCAGCTATCATTCACAGTATTCTACTTTATTTGTATTCATCATTGATTTGGTAAATATACTGTCATCTGAATATTTTAGCAATTACTTTAAATGTAGTCAAACCACTAACATTTTAAATGAAACTTAATTATGAATTTTACAAAAATATTATAAATTCATTTTTATTCACACTTCATTATCTTAGAATACATGGCATGTAATTAAAAAACTGATAATATCTATATTCTACTTAGTTAATTTTCATGATTCGTAGAATGTTTTCACTGTTATTTCATCCTCTTTATCTTAATTTGAACAATTATATCTGTTGGTATCTTGCATGTGTATACAGTACAGTAGATGTACTTTTATTTTTACCTGCACAAGCTTCCGCATCACAACCGTACACCTTATTATGTGTATTAGGCTGTTTCATACCCTGAATAGCATTTCTTTAACACTGGACTCACACAGCTAGATTTGTAACTATAAACAGGTAAATACTTTGGAAGACAGGATCCGGTGTATGATTCATAATTGTCTGGAGGCAGTCTAAAATGGCAGATAATTAACACCTAGTCTTTCACTGAGGATATACATATGTACATAAAAATATTCACAGATTTGAATTTTGTGATCAAAATTTTTGACAGTTCTGTAATATCTATTGTTTCTTTGAAAACACTAATTGCAATCAACTGTATTATTGACATGTTTTCTCCAATTACCAGATGTTTAACATCTACATCAAGAGAGCAGCAGAGATCTATGGAGTGACATACACACGACCTATCTATGAAAAAGCCATAGAAGTGCTCAGCAATGATCAAGCCAGGTTTGATTAACGTCTTCTTTAATCAAGAACATCCTCAACTTTAGACTCTGTATGACTAGTCCCTGCATTACCATATTTATGACTAGTACTGCATTACTATCTTTATGACTAGTACTGCATTACTATCTTTATGACTAGTACCTGCATTGCTATATTTATTACTAGTAGTGCATTACCATCTTTATGACTTGTACCTGCATTACTATATTTATGACTGGTATTGCATTACTATATTTAAGATTAGTACCTGCATTACTATATTTATGACTAGTACCTGCATTACCATATTTATGACTAGTACCTGCATTACTATATGACTAGTACTGCTTTACCATCTTTATGACTTGTACCTGCATTACTATACTTATGACTAGTACTGCATTACTATCTTTATGACTAGTACCTGCATTACTATAGTTATGACTAGTACCTATATTTATGACTAGTACCTGCATTACCATATTTTTGACTAGTACCTGTATTACTATATTATCACTAGTGCTGCTTTACCATCTTTATGACTCGTACCTGCATTACTATATTTATGACTAGTACCTGCATTACTATATTTATGACTAGTACCTGCATTGCTATATTTATGACTGGTACCTGCATTACTATATTTATGACTGGTACCTATATTTATGACTAGTACCTGCATTACCATATATATGACTAGTACCTGCATTACTATATTTATGACTAGTACTGCTTTACCATCTTTATGACTAGTACCTGCATTACAATATGACTTGTATTGCATTACCATCTTTATGCTTGTACCTGTATTACTATATTTATGACTAATACTGCATTACTGTCTTTATGACTAGTACCTACATTTCTATTTTATGACTAGTACTGCATTACCATCTTTATGGCTTGTACCTGCATTACTGTATTTATGACTAGTACCGCATTGCAGTATTTATGCCTAATACTGCATTACTATATGACTAGTACTACACTATATTTATGACTAGTATTGCATTACTCTATTTATGACTAGTATTTCATTACTACATTTATGACTAGTATTGCATTACTAAATTTATGACTAGTATTGCATTACTATATTTATGACTAGTACCTGTATTGCTATATGACTAGCACCTGCATTACTATATTTATGACTAGTACTGCATTACTATATTCATGACTAGTACTACATTACTATATTTATGACTAGTACCTGCATTACTATATTTATGTCTAGTATTGCATTGCTCTGTTATGACTAGTACTGCATTACCATATTTACAACTAATACTGCATTACTGTATTTGTGATTAGTATCTGCCTCTTTTATGATTCATAACGTAAAACTTATTCCGGTTTTCATGGCTTAAACAGAGTTATAGCCCTTGTATGACTCAGTAGGTAGAATTTAGTTTAGTTTTCATGGCTTAAAATAGAGTTATGACCCTATTCTAGTTTTCATTGCTTAAAACCAACTAAATATTGGGATGAAGAAAAGTGTTGGGGAGTGATTCAGATTAATAAAACAATCCTTGTCCATTTCTTGAGATGAACATTAAGAATTGTCAACACTAAGAGGTGAATTAAGGCCTAGTAACCATGGGATATCTTGGGTTGTGAATTTTTACCTGACCCAAAGGCACAAGATTAAACCAGTATAGAACACCAGTCTGTCACAGATTTCAATCTGTCCCATCCCATTATCTTGAACAGTGTCGTGCATTGCCAACAAAAATGGCCATGGAGGGACTTAAAACTTCCTAATTTTGAATCTAGACTGACAGCCACTGAAGTAAAATGGTAGATTATATCTGCTGTCTTCCACACATGCTTGGTTATCTCAATCAGCAGGTAATGACAATGCATTTTTAAAACAATGTGGATTTTTAAATTTTCAGACAACCAGAAGTTTAGCTTTTCTACTGTGCAAGCAAGAACCATAAACCTTTTTTTTTCTAAAGAGACATTTTTTTTTGACCTGTGAATTTTCAGTCATTTTAACAAACAGTTAAATTCAGAATGAACACAAGAGATTTACTTCAAGCACTCAGTTAACATACAAGTATAGGATTATAGGTAAAGGATATTTCTCAGTTATTTCATCAAAAATGAACAAAGCAAAAACATTTCTTTTCATACATTAACCAGCAACCTGTGATTCTGAAGTACCTTTCTATGAATTCTTTGTTAGGCCTTTGTTATTTACCCACTATGAACGACATGTGATTATCCCGCTTTTATTACCAGGGAACTTTGTTGTTACAACTTTGGCATTTAAACCACTGCCATTGTTTAACTGGATTCGGTGCATCGAGTGATAAAAACATTATAATTGAGTTGATTTTCTCAGGTGGACCTGACAAATCAAATGCTCAAACCAATTAAACATTGTAACAAAGAGCATTATAATAAAGCCTTGTTTGGAATATACAGTAAATAGGAATTTAGCTCAGAAAATTAAACTGTATCCAGAAACCTAATCAACAATCTTTACTATATCTAGCTACATGATACTGCATCTTGATGCATGATACTGTATCTTAATACATGATACTGTATCTTAATACATGGAACTTTATCTTGATACATGATACTGCATCTTGATACATGATACTGTATCTTGATACATGTGTATCTTAATACATGGGACTTTATCTTGATACATGATACAACAAAATACTTCTGTCTGGTAGAGATAAAGAAAACTATAAACATCATATATCCTAATCATAGGTTCAGATTTCAATATAATTATTTTTTCTTCAGAGAAATGTGTTTGCGATTCGCAGATCTGGAGCGAAAACTGGGAGAGATTGATCGAGCTCGTGCGGTATATGCTCATTGTTCACAGATATGTGACCCAAGGGTGAGTTTTATTCCTGGCTAGAGGTAGTTTAAGAAAGGGGTAATAATAATCTAACATGAGAATTTTCTTGATATATCTGGAATTCTGTTTTTATAATTCTGGCCCCAAGTCCAGTAAGACATTGCTCAAAAACCTGAGATTGTTAAGTTCTGACATTGATTTAGCAGGTATTTTATCAGAAACCTCTGCTCTTTTTGGTTGATGTAAGATGTCAAATTTGAAGGTTTTATCCATGAACAATTTAGATTTGGTCATTGTGTGTGTGTGTGTGTGTGTGTGTGTGTGTGTGTGTGTGTGTGTGTGTGTGTGTGTGTGTGTGTGTGTGTGTGTGTGTGTGTGTGTGTACATGCAGAATAATGTCTCGTTACTTGAATTACTCTGCTGCTTATGTGACAGCTTTCAAACGGAGCTAAATATTAAATCAATGAATGTTACAAGGGCATGTGTGAACAGAACTCATGTTTAAAGGGCAGGTGTTAAAGAACTTGCATTTAAAGATCATGTGATAAATGAGCACATGTTAAAATAGGAATTGTTAAAGAGCATGTTAAACGAACTTATGTTGAAAGAACATTTGTTTAAAGAACATGTATTCAAAGAATGTTTGTTTAAAGAACATGCTCAAGGAATGTTTTAAATAAGCACATGTTTAAAAAATGTGTTAAATGAACTTGTGTTAAAAGAACATGTTAAAAGAAGGTGTGTTTAACAAACATGTTATAGGAACATGCACTAAAAGTGTATCTTAAATGAGCACATATCAGAATAGCTTATGTTAAATGAACATGTATAAAAAGGACAATTTGTTGTTGGTTTGGGTTTTGGGCTTAATGCCACTTCTCAGTACAACAAAGGCTATACATGATGGCAGCCAGTATAATTGGTGGAGGAAGAACTCCAGTAAGAACTACTGACCCATAGGAAGCTACTGGCAGCTTTTTCAGATACCCACATTGGCCAAGCCTAAGCCTCCAAACCATGTGGACAGAGGTGAGATGACAGTGATCAGTAAAGACAAGCGCTTCATACCACTCATCCATCTGTGGCTCAAAAGAACAATTTAAGTAGCAGATTAGATTCCAGTTTTTGACAATGGCTTACAGCATAAAATCCAGATCTGCCAACCCTTACGATTTTGCCATAAGTCTTATGAAAATGATCCTTAAAATATGGACATGTGGAATAAAAGCAAAAACTATGGGAAAATGATTGTTGCCATAAAATCCAGTTAATTGGCTCATCCGTCTTTGATTTGGATCTGGGTTTCATATTAGATCTAGTGTAGTCAGCCAGGGAACCAGACTAACTTTACAGCAGTACCTCAGACACTTTTAACTGCACATATCTTTTCATGCAAAGAGTATGCAAGATCAAACTGTTGATTAAAGAATTTTAATGGCGTCCAGCAAGCGATGCATGTTGAAGATGAAGGGAAAAATAAGCCTCTTAATAATCAGCACAGAAGAATAAACAAAGAATATTCAGATTCTTGTGAATAAAAGCTGGACATAACCTGTCAATTTGATTATGTCTCATGGCAGGAGATATGTTTGCCGTTGTCATATGTAATGGAAAATAATTCCAAGAATTAAGTGATGTTGAGAGGTAGCAGCAAGCTGTTGAGCTGCATAGGGTTTAGAACTGAAGTTTCTACAACTGTACTAGTGATAAAATAGGTCCATGTGTACTTCGAAAACTTTTCAGCCAAACATAATGTTCACCAGAGCAGTATGTTTCAAATATCAAACTTTGAATTACATTTTCCAGCTTTGCAATAGCAGTATATATTTTGTTACACCTTACTGAAAACTGGTCAAACTTACAGAAGAAAATCAACTGCCTTACTGGTCTTGTTAGAGTTGGCAGGTCTAAAAATCACACTACAAACTAAATTGGTACCAGTCAGAATGTGCATGAGTGTCAGCATGTTTGTCATGGCCTACCCAGATGGTATCTACATAGAGAATCGGTCCAGGGAAACTATATCCCTCTTGTGAAGTCAGCATGTTTGTCTTGGCCTACTCAGATGGTATCTACATAGAGAATCGGTCCAGGGAAACTGTATCCCTCTTGTGAATGTCAGCATGTTTGTCTTGGCCTACCCAGATGGTATCTACATAGAGAATCGGTCCAGGGAAACTGTATCCCTCTTGTGAATGTCAGCATGTTTGTCTTGGCCTACCCAGATGGTATCTACATAGAGAATTGGTCAAGGGAAACTGTATCCCTCTTGTGTATTGTTTAATCAAGCAGATGCTTGAAATTAAGACATGACATTTAGCTAATATACAGGTAAGATGATATTGCAACATTTTTCCTATCTGGTATTATTTCGTCTTTTTGAAGGTACAAATTGGTATGCTTTGTTTACCTTAGACAAAACTCAGAGAGCCATCTCTAGCACTCAGAAATCTGGGGCACACCATTTTTTTTCACCTCTTTTTTCTCCCCAAACCAAAGTTTGACTTACTATTGTATAATTATTAAAGCCAAATCGGCTGGGTGACCTAGGCTAACAGCAGTTGAGCTTTAATTATCTCTCCATATTTTATTCCTCTACTTTTTTTCTTCCTGCAGGTGGCACCATCATTCTGGCAGACATGGAAAGAGTTTGAAATAAAACATGGGAATGAAGACACAGTCAGAGAAATGTTAAGAATAAAGAGAAGTGTGCAAGCTATGTATAACACACAGGTATATAAATGTATAACACACAGGTATATAAATGTATAACACACAGGTATATAAATGTTTACTCAGAAACTTTTTGTTTGTATTCAGATGAACACATGTTAACAAAAAGTTAAATTGTGACACCAGCCTGAGGAAATGATTTACAGCTGATGCTTATGGGAGTGGTAGTGACATCTTTGTTGAGATTTAATATATCAATAAATTATATTGTTCAAAGGGTCTTTTTGTATTTCACTTAATGTGGTATTCTTTATTTTCAGTGACATCATATCACTGGAGTGCTTGTGAATACTCAATTTGACTTAATCAAGCACCTTTACAATAATGAGGCCTTGTACATGTGAAACCCATGAACTTCATGCTGTGTTGAACTGTTGACAAGTAAAATAAAGCAACAGGATTTTAGATCACTTAGCAATAGGATTTTAGATCACTTTAGCAACGAGATTTAAGATCACTTTAGCAACAGGATTTTAGATCATTTTAGCAACAGGATTTTTAAGATCACTTTAGCAACAGGATTTTAGTTCACTTTGAATAACAGATGAGATGGTCTTAACAGAACTGAAGATATGAGCCAAAAACTGTGATCTTATATCAGCCAATTCATGCAAACTGTAAGAGGTGTGGGGTTGAGTTAGCTGATTAATGACAATAGAAATAACCACATGCATACCTTGTGATACTGTTGGTTAGGCCAGCTATGAATTTTATGATTAAAAGACATGGCTGAAATTGCAGTCTGACTACCCACAATATAAGTTTTGGCAAATATGGCTCTGTCATCTTTTCAGTTTATGCATGTTTTTATTTATATTTTTCAGGTCAACTTTATGTCTGCCCAAATTTTAGCTGCCGCTGGAGGAGCCAAGGGAGATAATCCAGGTTTGTAAATCAGTTTGTCAAGGTCATAGAGTTTAACTCTTCATTTATGCAATGTATTTCATCACGATTGTATTGGATTATATTGATTAAGACACCTCGGTATAACCTCCATCTGTTCATAAGGGCATTGATAAATCCATTATTATTTTGAGAATGATATACAGTATTCAAGGATCTTATGACTATGAGTGAGACCATTATATCCAAATCTCATGAGTTCAGTGTTGTGATAAATTTTCACAAATAAAATAAGGCATATGGAGTTACAGTCACTCTGAAAAATAGATGAGATTATTGTAATACAAATAAAAGCATATGCAGAGAATTGTGACCTTGCATCAACTTTTTAAAACTAATGTTCTAGAGAGGGGAGCATTGGCTATTCAATGGAATAATAATGCTAAAACTAGCCACCTGCATTCTTTGTTAGTTTCTTCACAGCTGTTAATGATAGACTGGCTGTTAGTGTTGCTTTGGCAATATTGAACTTTGGAAAACTCTGGTAGACATCTGTCATTGTAAACAGGTCTATCTAAGAGTTCTATAAGCATTACTGATAGGCATCTGTCTGTAAATAGACCTGCCTAAATGTACTTTGAAAGCTATTGATAAGCATCTGTCAGTAAACAGGCCTGCCTAAATGTACTTTGAAAGCTATTGATAAGCATCTGTCAGTAAACAGGCCTGCCTAAATGTACTTTGAAAGCTATTGATAAGCATCTGTCAGTAAACAGGCCAGCCTAAATGTACTTTAAAAGCTATTGATAAGCATCTGTCAGTAAACAGGCCTGCCTAAATGTACTTTAAAAGCTATTGATAAGCATCTGTCAGTAAACAGGCCTGCCTAAATGTACTTTGAAAGCTGTTGATAAGCATCTGTCAGTAAACAGGCCTGCCTCAATGTACTTTGAAGGCTGTTGATAAGCAACTGTCTGTAAATAGGCCTGCCTAAATGTACTTTGAAAGCTATTGATAAGCATCTGTTGGTGTAACAGGCCTGTCTCAATGTACTTTGAAAGCTATTGATAAGCATTTGTCGGTGTAACAGGTCTGTCTCAGTGTACTTTGAAAGCTATTGATAAGCATCTGTCGGTGTAACAGGTCTGTCTCAGTGTACTTTGAAAGCTATTGATAAGCATCTGTCGGTGTAACAGGTCTGTCTCAATGTACTTTGAAAGCTATTGATAAGCATCTGTCGGTGTAACATGTCTGTCTCAGTGTACTATGAAAACTACTGATAGGCATCTGTCCGTGTAACAGGTCTGTCTCAGTGTACTTTGAAAGCTATTGATAAGCATCTGTCATTATAAATATGTTTGCCTAAATGTACATTATACTGTGAACTCACCTTTTTTGTGGGGTATTCATTTTAGTGGATTTCTTAGGTCTTAATTTTAGCAAATTTCATGGGCTATTAATTTTAGTGGATTTCATATGGTATTAATTTTATTGGATTTTATGGTCACTACATACTCTAAAATTAATTAGAAACCCAATGAACAATGACCCTTCCAAGTATCCAGTAGGATACCTTCCAAATCCATGATGTTAAGTACTGAAGAGAAAATTGTTTTTGTTAAACTGAAAAAATTGGTACCCACAAAAGTAAGCGATTTCACAGCAGACGGATTTCATTTTATTTCATTTTTGCCTTTTCTCCTGGAGCTGCGATTGTGACAATCATTAAATTTAAGGATTTGCCTTCCTCCCCCCGGGTTAAAATTGAGTGCATGTGAAAATCACAGTCATTTGACCATGAGTTTAACAAAAGCATTCACTAATATTAAGGAGCTGAATCTGATCATGTAAGAACTCTACTTCCCGATTCACTGCCATAAACAAATACTTACTATAGTTCATTCAGCTCAGCATCATGAGTGATATTTGCATCTGTAGCTCAATGAATTTTTACATGACAGTCTAAAATTGTATTGGAAGATATGTGTTGTTCTGTATGACAACATAAACGGTGTTGAAATCATTCATGCATGAAAAGAATTAAGTGATTTTATCTTCATTTTTAGATACTAATGTGAAAATTCACTGAGCAGCAGATACAGTGTTGAGCTGGATGAACTATAAGTGACTCTTTGCAAGTGAAAAATTAAATGCTTTGATTGATTGTCAAGTTATTAAAAGCATTGTAGCAGCTGCACTTGGATAGGTTGTATGATGGTATACATGTAGTTTTCAGTATTTGGTAGTAATATATCTGCTGTTAGTTAGAGTTATAATTTATGTGATGTAGTGCCCTTGTCACTATATACAGTCACTGTGCTGATAATAAATAACAATGGCTGTAATAACTCTGCTGTTAAACACAGTTCTAATGCATGTAACTCAGTCCTGTTACCATGACACAAATTGCTGTCTCTGTGCTGAAGAGAAACAGAGTTTAAGTTTTATCTTTATTTATTTAAAGTTAATTATCACACACTCTTTTGTTGAAACATACAAATAAGGGATCTATTCACAGTATTCTCACACTCCTCCCAACTTAAAAATTGAAAATACATTGATAAAAAAGGACACAGGGGGAATTCAAATCTGTTTGAAAATCCTGGAGCCAGTACTAGTAATGTAGCAGTGTCTATAGGTCCTCCTCTAGTCTTTTCCACATGTAAGCAAGCGGCCTTTATATAATAAATTTCCTCTTCTATACATCATATATTTATTTACCTTTTAATTGTGTCCTGTGGGAACAAATGAAATTAACTTAGTATGAACAGGTTTTGTTTAAAATATGGATAAGTACTAATTCTTCGAGGTTACAGTTAAAACTTAAATTAATTGAATTAAACTTTTGTTGTAAATTTATTCTACTAGATTAATTTTAGTGTAACTGCTTCCATCTTTATGTCTCTTTTATGTTCTCATTTTCATTTTAGCAACCACAGAAAATGATGACATGAAGAAATTAGAAGAGAAGGCTCGACAGCTAGCAGAGGAATCTCTGAAAGACCAGCCAAAACCAGACAAAGGAATTCTGTTTGTTAGGTATATCACTAATCATAACTTTTCCCTGATGAGAAAACTTCATTTCCTAGATTTTCTATTGACATGTTAGGTTTTATGTTACCTCTTCATATTTTGAGCTAAATTTGGTTGGGGCATTATGTATGAGACTTTGAATGAATATGATTTACAGTTTCCACAATATGATTTACAAGAGTTACACCCCTCAAGCATATGTCCTGCTGAATTTTTTTTCCACAACATAACTTTGCCAAGGTTTGTTGTATGTTGTTGGCATATGGAACTTTTATATTGACAAGACCTTGAGTGAACATGGTTTCTAGCATTCTACAACACTTATCTGAGCTATGTCCCCATAATCTCATGTTCTCTGACTCTTGATTAAGGATTGTTTTATTTCAACCAAAGTTGGCATGTAGCTTTAAACAGATGAGATCTTAAACTAAGCTAATTTCCAACATTCCAGATTAACATTTAGAAGAGTTGTGTCCCCTGATGGCCCATTCTTAGTACAGTGTGACCCTGCTATAGCACGCTCCGTTATAACACGAATTCGGATATAACACGGTCGTGGTGTGGCTCCCGAAATTTCATATACATGTATTTTTCTCATACACGAAAAAAAAAATGTTCTAAAAAGTATGAAGAAAACAAAAAAAAGTATTATCATTTTAGGGAAGAGATCGCGTATGAATAATACAAGACGATTGTGGCGTGGCTCCTGAAATTTTATATGCATTTTTCTCATTTACAAAAAAAATAGTGTTTTCTTCTTAAAAGTACAAAAAATAACGTCTAAAAAGTTTATTCCGGAATCGCGCAGGGCTTGGCCAATGTCACAAATTGCAATTTTTTTTCCTAATTGGTGGCAAAATATACCATCTGCCGATTTCTTTTTATTGGCAACATTGTTGGCTGTTTGAACTTGTATATACAACCATTGGTTTTGGAGTGGAGAAATTCAGAGGCCCCATGAAAGGAAGCCCCAAAGCTGATATAAAATGCACTGAAATTTATCTATTGTTACATAAACAAATTCTTTGTCCATATTGACAAACCATCTTAATAGTGCATTGTTATATCTTATTCCACTTATGTTGACATCTAGCATGAGTACTGTATGTTTTGAGATGTCCACTATTTTTCAAATTTTCATTTCGGGTAGCGGAGATCAACCGGACGAGGCATTATCTCATAATATATCTTTTGTCGGATTTTCGGCTGCTCGCTAGTAATTAATATATTTACATAGGCTGATATTTGTATGTGGATGGTAAGTAAAATTCCTCTTCTTTTCACTCAGAATTAAATCCTTCAGAACATTCACATTTTCTGTCGTAATCCCTGTCATCAGACCAGAACACATTTGTCTCTATCGTCGATTGACTCTTTCTTTATATTTCTGACACATGCATGGAAGGCAGCATCTCTCGACTACCACAAATATATTATAATAAAAAAAGCTCTCACTTGTCTATTCAATAGGCAGGAAGGAACTGTAACTACAATTGACCATACGACAGCCAATTCATTTTTTAAAAAAATGTACCCAGATAAAACAGTAGCTGAAATTTCAAAGAAAACATTACCTTTGAAGCACCGATTGTTATGAAAACGTACTAAGCAAATGGGAAAAAACATCAGTCTCAATCATGCAATACAATTTTTTGATGTTGCTGCCACAATAAAAAATGTTCATTTGTTTGGTTCTCCAAAGCTGTCCTTTAGCGGTGATTTCAATAACGCATGCACCCTTCATCAAAGAAAGCTGACTACAGTCTTCAGTAAAAACAAAGAACCTTTCTTCAAAGGAAGTCAGTACCGAATTAAATAAAAGCAATGGAATCTGATGGATTCTTTCCTTTTCCAACGTGACTGGAACACTTTTACTGTGTCGTGAAAGTTTCCTTTTTACAGGAAAAAAGTTCATGCTTACGAACTCTACCGACAGCGCTTAAAACGCAAACTTTTACCGACTTGGGACGTACTGAAAAGTAAATGTGCTTCATCATTCATTACGTGGTTGTGCTATTTTTTTCCACTAAACTGTGACAAAATTATTGAATATTTTAAATTTGTGTGTGTGCTTAGTTTCGATGGAATTACTTGTATTGTGGATTCAATGTATGTAACGTGATTCGCGGGTGAGTACACGGTGTTGATACTTGTATTGTGGATTCAATGTATGTAACGTGATTCGCGGGTGAGTACACGGTGTTGATACTTTATTCATTGCTATACATTAGACATGTATATATAAACAGTATACACATATATGTACCAATGCCTGGTTCTCTGAATAAAGTAAAATATTATAAATACCTTCTCTGTTTTCACAATTTCTCATTTAATATGCATCGATTGAAGATGATAACTGTGCCAATGAAGCATGAATTTTTGCGCCTGCATTTATATCCTATACCCCCCCCCGCACTTTTTTTCGGGTACATGCATCATTTACTTCAGCTAACTGACCTGGTTGCTTATAACACGGTCGGGTTCTATGGCTCCCAACTACCGTGTTATAGCAGGGTCACACTGTATAACTATGCTTAGGAATGTTGTATGTCAACCAAATTTAGCATGCATGTTTAGATTGA
Source organism: Megalonaias nervosa (assembly GCA_016617855.1). Classification (NCBI taxonomy): domain Eukaryota; kingdom Metazoa; phylum Mollusca; class Bivalvia; order Unionida; family Unionidae; genus Megalonaias; species Megalonaias nervosa. Next base: position 16,237 of record JAECUM010025168.1, on the reverse strand, counting down.
TGAGTCAAGACTGAATATTTAGCATGCATGTTTAGATTGATGGGACACTGACCAAATTTAGCATGAATGTTTTTGATTGATGAGACACTGACCAAATTTGGCATTCATGTTTAGATTGATGAGACACTGACCAAATTTGGCATGCTTGTTTAGATTGATGAGACACTGACCAAATTTAGCATTCATGTTTAGATTGATGAGACATTGAGCAAATTTAGCATTCATGTTTAGATTGATGAGACATTGACCAAATTTAGCATGCATGTTTTGATTGGTGGGACATAGACCAAATTTGGCATGCTTGTTTAGATTGTTGAGACACTGACCAAATTTAGAATGCTTGTTTAGATTGATGAGACATTGACCAGATTTAGCATTCATGTTTAGACTGATGAGACATTGACCAAATTTAGCATGCATGTTTTTGATTGACGAGACATTGACCAAATTTGGCATGCATGCATGTTTTTGACTGTTTTGACACTGACCAAATGTAGAATGCTTGTTTAGATTGATGAGACATTGACCAAATTTAGCATGCATGTTTATATTGATGAGACAAGACTGAATAAATTTAGCTTGCATGTTTTAGATTGACGAGATATTGACCAAATTTGGCATGCGTTTTTTTGACTGATGAGATATTAACCAAATTTGGCATGTATGTTTGGATTGAGACAGTGACCAAATTTAGCATTCATGTATAGAATGATGAGACATTGACTAAATTTAGTGTTTATATTTAGATTGATGAGACATTCACCAAATTTAGCATGCATGTTTTAATTGATGAGACAAGACCGAATAAATTTAGCATCCATGTTTAGATTGATGAGACATTGACCAGATTCAGCATGCATGTTTAGATTGATGAGACACTGGTCAAGTTTAGCATGCATATTTTGATTAAAGAAATAAGTTTGATTTCCCATCACAAGATGTTCTGTTTAAGGCCCTGTCAAGTAAATTATAGAGAACAGAGTCTTCACTAATAACCAAAGCTAAGGCCCTGTCAAGAAATTGTAGAGTGATGAGTTATTTGTCATGCACCTTCACTAATAACTAATTATGGCCCTGTCAAGCAAATTGTAGAGTGATGAGTTGTTTGTCATGCTCCTTCACTAATAACCAAAGCTAAGGCCCTGTCAAGAAATTGTAGAGTGATGAGTTGTTTGTCATGCACCTTCACTAATAACTAATTACGGCCCAGTCAAGCAAATTGTAGAGTGATGAGTTGTTTGTCATGCACCCTCACTAGTAACTAATTATGGCCCTGTCAAGCAAATTATAGAGTGATGAGTTGTTTGTCATGCACCTTCACTAATAACTAATTACAGCCCAGTCAAGCAAATTGTAGAGTGATGAGTTGTTTGTCATGTACCTTCACTAATAACTAATTACGGCCCAGTCAAGCAAATTGTAGAGTGATGAGTTGTTTGTCATGCTCCTTCACTAATAACCAAAGCTAAGGCCCTGTCAAGAAATTGTAGAGTGATGAGTTGTTTGTCATGCACCTTCACTAATAACTAATTATGGCCCTGTCAAGCAAATTATAGAGTGATGAGTTGTTTGTCACGTACCTTCACTAATAACTGATTTTGGCCCTGTCAAGTAAATTATAGATAACCGAGTCCTGTGTCATGTACCTTCACTAATAACTAATTATGGCCCTGACAAGTAAATTATAGATAACGGAGGCCTGTGTCATGTACCTTCACTAATTAATTACAGCCCTGTCAAGTAAATTATAGATAGCAGAGCTCTGTGTCATGTACCTTCACTAATAGCTAATTACGGCCCTGTCAAGCACATTATTCAGATTGGAGTCCTTTGTCATGCACCTTCAATTGTATATTCTCTTTATAGCGTAATGACAGCAAATATTAGTTATGTCAGTTGTGATGTACAGATTCTATATTGTAAACAGTATATCTGATTGTGGGAGATTAAACAGTTGAAGATAATAATCACTAGCCTCAGAAATAAATTTATGTTGGTCAAACAAATGTTTCAAATTAAAAAACAAAAAGTCTGTTTGTGTCCACATTCCATATTGTATATCTTTTTTGCTTATCAAATTAAACATTCTGTTATGAAAAATGTGACTGTGTCATCATGGAATAATTGTTATCAAGAAATAGTGACATATATTGACAGAGAGTCTTCTAAGTAATTTCATAATTTATGGTCTCACCTCTGAAAAAGGTCAAGAAATTTTTTGGGCATGTAGTCAGTCTCAATGTCAACTTTCAACTTGTCCAACTTTGGTTAAAGTATTGTGAAAGAAACTTAACTCGTACATTTTGAGCATATTACCCTCTTATTGTGCACAAAGTTTCAGAAACGGACATCAATAATGATCCTTCAAATAAAAGATTTCAGTTACACCAGGATGGGAGCAGTGGAATTTGAAACTATAATGCTAACAACCAACCCACTGCAACCCAGAGAAATGCTACATTAACTAATCTGGGCTGGACTGGGTAGAATTTAAAACTCTATTCATCGGATTGTCAGTCAGATGTGATGTGATGTAATTATGATTTTTAACGTAGCTTTAACAATTTTTCAGTCATATCGCTACGATGTCTGCAGTGTAACAGTTTATAGTGATGTCTAGCATTGGGGCATCATGCCGCAGACATGTAGCATGATGTCCCATCCAGTCACATTATCCTGACACCAGGCCGACCAGTCCTAACACTAACCTCTTAATGCTGAGCGCCAAGCGAGGCAGCTGTTAGTACCATTTTTGTAAGTCTATGGTATGACTCGACCGGGGATCGAACCCACGACCACCCGCATCCGAGGCAGATGCTCTAACCACTAGGCCACCGGAGCGGTGTCAGTCAGATATACTAAACAATAAACCAGTGCAGCCTCCACCAAAAGCAAATTATCTTAAAAGTGATTAATGTGTCTTTTAAAAGACTGAAAGGAGAACATTTTATTCCTTTGGAGCAATTAACAAGTAATAAAAATATTGGATCCATTTACAGGAGCAATGCAACAGATGAGGAACTTGGAGAGCTGACCAAGACCAATAATCCAGATGAAATCAACATTGATGAGGACTTCTCCAGTGATGATGATGAAAATGTGGAAGGTAAGATTCCTGATTATCTGAGGAAACTTGTACTCCACCTACTCTCAAAAGGAAACTTGTTGTACAAGACCACTGACCAGTATGATTACTAACAGACCACTGACCAGTATGATTGCTAACAGACCACTGACCATTATGATTGCTAACTGACCACTGACCAGTATGATTGCTAGATTGGTGCAGGTTATTATGTTGTTGCAGCTTCATTGTCAGAACTTTCAGAACTAAGTCAGCATCTTGGTGTTTATGACCATTCAGAAAATAGCTTAAATATTTCACATCTGATTTTCATGAAATATACATTATGTACTATGGTTTGCTGGCATTACTGTCAGGACTGTTGTTAGCAGAGGTAGAAGTAAGTGTTTTGGAGGTAAAGAATACTTTTTTTCTCTGCAGCTACTCAGTTCCAGTATAGAGCCTTCTCTTTCCTGATCAGTCCCAGCAAAGGGCCAACTATTTCATGCTCAGTAGCAGCATATGACCTTCTCTTTCCTTTTCAGTCCCAGTTTAGAGCCTTCTCTTTTCTGACCAGTCCCAGTTTAGAGCTTTCTCTTTCCTGCTCAGTTCCAGCATAGGGCCTTCTCATTCTTGATCAATCCCAGTTTAGAGCTTTCTCTTTCCTGATCAGTTCCATCATAGGGCTGTCTCATCCTGCTCAGTTCCAGCATAGGGCCTTCTCTTTCCTATTCAGTCCCAGTATAGAGCTTTCTCTTTTCTGCTCAGTTCCAGCATAGGGTCTTCTCTTTTCTGCTCAGTTCCAGCCTAGGGCATTCTCTTTACTGCTCAGTTCCAGCATAGGGCATTCTCATTCCAGTAACCTCAGAAACTTGAACAACCAAAACCTTGAACATAAATTTTATGCCTGGAGCACTTTTTTAATTTTTTGTAGTTTTGTTGTATATTTGATGACTTTTGTTTTGATTATTCATATTTTTTCTTTGAAATTCAAACTCCTTGAAACTTGAGGAAACTCAAATTGGTATATATTGGACTACAGTGTTTTAGCAGGCATGTGAAATAAGAATGATTATCATTGCTGATTCAAGTTTGATGAATTAGTGACAGACATCATTAACTTGGGACAATGGTTCTCGAACATTTTGCACCTGCGGCCCATTTCAGTGTATCAAGCATTCGGCTAATATATGACCAGCAGCAAGTGTGACCGATAGTTTGAGAACCTGTGATTTAACACTTAATAGCATACAGAACATTTATTATTTTCTTATTACAGAGCTGGAAGTACCCCAACGGACAGTACCATCGGAAGTTTTTGGTGGACTGGCTCCTGATGATGATTAGCACAGTTCACATTAGTGGAAATATTGTTTAAATGTGTGAGATAATTATTCAGACTGCCCAAAACTGAATGCAGATATAATTTTTTTTTTTTTATAAATTTATTGTTCAGGGCAATGAAAATATTAATTGCTGTATACATAAATTAAGATTTTGTTTAAGAATTGTCAGAGAATCTGTTTTAAATTCTGTCAGCAATTTTGTGTGAACAGGAATAAAAATGATGTGATCTCATGTATTTTTTGTCATTTTTTCTCCACTTGATCTAATCTTTGTCCTATTGTTACGTGTAGGCTCGAACAAAAGTAACAAAAGAAAAGAGTGAAGTCAACAAGCTTTGTAAATTTAACAAAATAATTTATTTCCCTAGAAAACAAGGTAAAAATATGAAATAGGACTTGGTTTGTGAATATAATCCAAAAATTAATCCTAGAATTCAAAAATATAAATCCTATCACTAAAAGTTCTAATTGAATCCAAGTTCGAATCTCGATGAAGTTCCAATATGGAAGACGATGACGTCCTCTATAACCAGTTTGTGTTGATGTGTCAACAGTTCCTTGTTGAGTCACCAAGAATATAATTCCGGCTTTTGAATTCCGAATAATTTAGTGAATGTCTTTGTCCAAGAATTTCGTTGAAGAAGAGTATTTTCCAGGGTGAATAAATTATTTTAAATACGAAAATCAACTCAGATGGCAACAAGAAGACAAATACCTTGAGCCCGAAGGTATATACTTACGACTGATCAAATCCACTAGAAAATGTCTGTTTTAACCCGCGATTTTAGATCACATGATGACTCACGTGGTCACTTAACTTGAATAGTGCAGTAAACAAAATGCCAATTTGCACGTAGCCTAAGAATCAGATTCCCACACTGGAAATAAATTTAAAAATAAAACTATTTACAACAGACTAACACGTGGGTTGAACATGACCTTGGTAATGACCAATCATTTTCACTCAACGTTTACAAAATCGGAACCAAGGTCAAGAACTAGGTCAGCTAAAAATAAAATGTAGCAATCGAACTGCGTTGTTATCAGGTCAAAACAGAAAACTGAACCTTCCGAAAAAAGTCTAATCCAGTGAATAAAGTTATCATTACAGTAACGTAATGAAATAAAAATAAAAGAGAATTTAAAACTAACACACAAGCAATTTAATTACATATACGTAACACTATATGTTTAAACCTAAATTCTGCCTATTTACTATACATCCAAAAAGGTTGTTAACAATTTACTGCTTATCAAGGATACACATATACTCGGTGCCAGAAATAAATCGACTGACCCTTCAAATAGAGATTATTGCTGTCCAGTTCAGAAGGAAAAGCTTATATGTGTTGAACGCTAGTACATTCGGACTTGTACAACTAAAACATCATCACTCACACTCAACATCACTTTCAGCGTCTGAATCTGTACTTTGTTTTTAGCATCATGAAAATTGGGACTACAGATTTCATTTAGTGATGTCGAGAGTTTTGAAGCATTGTGGTTCACGACTTCCAGTTTTAATATTGTACAGGATCTGTTATCTTCTTTGTTAGTTGGATTTCGGCCTATAGTGGATTGCTAACAGATAGGGGAACTTTACTTATTTCACAGAATCCTGCCCTTTTCTTGTCTAATCTGTATTCCAAAAAAGTAATATATGAAAATTTATGCTTAAATTGGTATTCATATGGGTATGAGCTTAGGCTGCTCTAGCTAAACGTAAATGGTACCCATGGAAGGCAGTTTTTTTCAAAATATATGCGAGGATACTTTGAGTTCACTGAATTCATATTAAAATGATAAGAAAATTCTTATTGCATCAATGGGTGAATATCCCGCATTAAATGTGCCTTCCCTGGGTCCCAGATATGTTTTACTGGAACAACCCTTAATAAATATTAATGCATCATGGGCAGATGTGGAGCGAGTTGTGCTTCTTTAACAACAAAGCCCATCCTGTCATATCAGCAAAAATCCACGTGCATTTCAAATATTTCGAACATTTTACCCTTACGTGCACACAGTCAAACATCAATTTGTGTTTAAAGAAATCTGTTATGAGGTTAAGTTTATTTTATTTTATTTAAACTCTGTTTACACTGACTTTAACAATGTCAATCAAGTAAGCTCAAAGACATTGTACATTTCTCTGACAAATGTCTTACCTGATCACATTTGGAAATAATCTCAGATCTGTCCCACAAAGAAAGATGTTGAATTGTTTCTACCTACTTTATATCATATTGGAACTGATACCTGCCTTTGTCCCTGCTAGGTGGCCACTCATGTTATTTAAGCTTTCACTACAATACTGTTAACTTCGCATTGTCTCACGATATCCACTAGAATCACTCTTAAATTCTACTTGTTCGCGTGCAAAGTCAGCATAGTATTGATAATCAAGTTCACTGCAAGACATCGGTAACTTTATTTCTGTTGTGTCATTGATAATTTTGCACATTATTCAGAATGTGGACTTTGTCTCTCACAAATAGTCACACTCGGTATTAGCAGCAAGGAGGGCGAATCCTACAACTTTTCAATTAGAGGTTTCGCTGAAAAATAAAGCTTCCTACAAAAACGAAAATACAAACGTCAATAACGTTAAACTGAAGCATCTAACCGACCCGAAACTTTCCTATTTGGGTTAGCTTATTTTTGTTGCTTTATTTTTTTAAATTTATGTTTTTGGTTTCTTTTATGGCGTGTTCGTTTATGTAACCGCTCACTCGCTCGATGTCGTCGCCCTCCCTGCTGCTCCGGTGTGGCTTAATTAAATCAAATTAAATATAAAGGATCTTATACCAGAACCAGAACGATAACAAGAACAAGCAAAAGAGAGAACTGACCTTGGTGATAAATTTACCGAAGATAATATTGCCTTCATAAGAAAACTTGACAGATCAATTGCCTATGCTTGCCGCGCGCAGTTTTGATGAAAGAAGAAAAATTTTGAAACCCGAGTATGCTAATGATGCTGTAAGTCGTGAAGTCTGGTACAAATGGAAATTTCGTATATACTACGGAGTTGATCAGGCTCGAAATAGTGATATAAGATATATTGCATTTGTTAATGGAATAGATAACTATTTTTCATTGTTACAACAACAACAACAACAACAACAGCCACAACGACGACAACGACAACAACCAGCCCAAAAAAACAAATGAGGAGATAGAAGAATGGCACGACGCCCCTGGTGCAACAGGAAGTGGCATTGGTACAGGTACCAGAGGAAGTGGTCTTATTACTCCATGCCCCAATAATGTCCTTGCCGATGTGGACTGACTAGAAATTCTAATAGGCGGAAAACGAGCCGGTAATAATTCCCCAGAAATCATTAATGAAGCAGCTGCTATTTGTCAGAGATTATTTACAGGCGGTATGATGGATATTAATGTTTATGGGTCCCTTATTGATGAAATCGCCGATGATTACCGCAGTGATTGATTATGGGTATACAAATAGATCAGTGACAAGAAAATAAGATGACTATACATAATACTCACCGTGGGCCGATCATGTTCAGGGTGATAAATTCGCGATTACCTACATATAAAGCGATCTACGGAGATGGACGTGGTGATGTTGTTCAGGGTCTATTCAGAAGGATGGCCCCAAAAGCAATACCGATTGCAATGCAACTGGGGATGAAAGTTATTGATGTTGTTCGTGAAAAAGGTATTGGTGTTGTTGGTGATGTTGCCGGCAAAGCATTCTCAGCAATCAAGGACAGACTAGCACAATTAACGCGACGAAAACCTCAGCCAGTAAAATTACCCAGCACCGAAGTGATGCCTCCAAATGTTAGTAAAATAATAAATCAAGCTGCGAATCAAAAACTAGCAGAGTTGGCTGGTGTACCCCTATCAGAAAAAGAAAAAGATATAACTGCTAGTCTGATAGCAGGGAGTGGTCTTCGTGTTAGACGATAACAAATATAATAAAAATGTTCAAGCGTGTATCTGATCCCGCACTCGACACGGACGCACCAATTCTCAAAGATGAATCGATACGTGATTATCAATATTATTCTTATGACGCGCGACAGCCAAATCAGCGTGGGCGAATTGAGCTGCAAGTTCAGAATACAAGCAGATATTTCTTACCCGCTGAAGCATTTATTGAAGTAGAAGGTGAAATTTTAAAAACAGATAATGCTGAATATGTAGCTGATGTTAGGGTTGGCTTTTGTTAATAATGGCATCATGGCGTTGTTCGACAGCGCCACATATATGATTGACGGAAGAAATATTGAATCGATTCAGAAAGCCGTCAACGTTGCCACGACGATACTTGGCCTTGCAAGATACAGCGACGATTATTCAAGATCAGCTGGCCCGTCAATGATGTTTGTGAAGGATACTTCTGACCACCCTAAGAACATACCGTATAATATAAGACGACCAAGAAACAATGCCGACAATGCTGACGCTGATGTGTGGCCGGTGGTTCATGGTGCTAATCCAGAATTCAACTTAGGATTCGCAGCACGTCGATCAATGCTGAAAGATGGAAGTGGAAGATTTTCATGTGCAATTCCACTGTCACAAATCTTTGGACTTTGCAGAAATGTCAGTAAGGTTATTTTCGGAGCCAAGCACACAGTTGTAATTGTAAGAAAGGCTACCGACGATGATGCAATCTGGCGAGCTGCTGTTGATGGTAAAGTAATACTGACAAAACTTTCATTGTGGATGCCAACAATGATACCATCACTCCCTGAAGAACAACGTCTGCTTTCTTCTATGGAATCCGGTGGTAAATCAACATTATCATGGTTGACGATGACCACAGATAGTGTTCAAAGTACAATTAATGGTTTATTCACATGGCAAATAGCATCACAGCAAGGTGTCTCTGCACCGCGGCATATATTTGTTGCATTCCAAGATGCTGCACGAGTAAACTCACAAACACGAAGTACAATGATATTTGACAAACTTGGTGTTACTGAAGTTTCACTGAGAATTAATTGACATCAAGAACCATCCGAAGATAGATTATTAAATTTTGAAAATAATCACGTTGCACGTGCATATGATCGTTTGATGACCTTCATGGGACGTGATCAAAATATTGATTCTGATCCACAAATATCACAACTAGACTTTACAACGCTGTATCCGATCTATTATTTCTCACTGGAACATTTGGATTTAGTTAGGCAATCTGTTGTTGATATACACTTTCGAGCTCGTGTGGCAAGAGGAGCTATTGCTAACTACAGAGCAATCGCTGTTATACTCTCAGATAAAACAATGTTGCTTGAAGGTGTTGGTGGACGAATGAGAGTCATTGATGCCCCAGTAGAAAACATGTAACTGGATCACTCGTGATCAGTAATTAAATAGCTCATAATATTATAACGTCATATCATCATGTTAGTGTTACTCTGACTCCTGGTCAGATTAAAAAGCTACAATCAGTATCAAAAAAGAATTCGGGGATGAAAATAATACTGAAACGAGGACAGATCGCAGGAGGTCCAAATAAACTATCACTGACAGAACGTCAGCTCAGGCACTTCAATGACGCCAAACGGTCAAAGACCGGCGTACGACTTGATCTTTCTGCGGGTGCCATTAGCGACATTGCCAAAACGGGTGGTATATTTCCACTTCTCGCAGCTATACCAGCGTTGATAGCCGCTGCATCCCTAGCTGTTGCAAAAGCAGCTGCGTTGGGAGCAGTTGGAACTGCCTCTGGGATGGCATTAAAGAAAGCAACAAGACACGGAATAAAAACTTCCAAATAAAAGGGGAAAGGTTTAAGACTGCCAGGAACCCCTCGTTCATGGCACGGAAAAGGTCTAAGACTTCCCGCGACACATCGTTGATACTTCCCATGTCTAATTTTGATTTACTTGATGCTGCTGTGCGATTAAACATCAAAACCTTCAGAGGAGTTTTTATGCGTGATCAATTACCAAAACAACCAAATCGTGTTGAGACCGGTATCATTGATCTCGATAGAAGTTCTGGTCCAGGTAATCACTGGGTTGCATACGCGACTGATCCACGTGGAATTATTTATTTTGATTCGTATTTACTTGCACCACCAAAGGAGTTGTTAAAATATATCGACACAGTACGAAGTACTGCGAACACTCCAATCTGGTATTCAACATTACCAACACAGACGATAACTGATCCGTCAAGATGCGGCCGTGAATCACTTGCTGTACTCGATGCTATTTCAAAATCTTCCAATGTACCTCATAAAGTTGTACATACGTACACGAGTTCTGTTTTAAATAATCACTAATCGTATAATGGTTGATATTTATGGAAGATCCTCTATCAAGGACAAGAAAAAAGATGATATTGATTTATCGAAGTATGCTACTAGATATGATCTTACTGATATTATGAACCTCTCTGGAGTTCACCGGGATGAAGTTGTTATTTTTCAGGATAAATACGGTGTTTTAAAGACGAGTAATATTAATTGGATCGACATAATTAATAGAATCAGAAACTCAAATATATCAATCGCAACTATCAGAAATGAAATTATAAAAAATGTTGCTGATCGTTTACGATCCACCGGTGATAAAATGACAGATGAACTCAACATGAATAGAAATAAAATCATTGTTTTGAGAGAACCAACAAGTGACGAAGATGCTGCAACAAAGAAATATGTAGATGATAAAGATTCTATAATCGATGACAAATTAACCACACTGAGATCTGAATATGACGTTCACGGAAATATATTTTTAAATATTCGTAAATTGTTTTTAAAAGCTTAATAAAATCGCAGATGATTTCTTTGAAAATCCATTGTTTGCTAACGTAAAAACTCTCTTAAATTAACACAAAACTCGGCGATATTAAAACAGCTATGTCAGACATTGAAACGATTAATCGACAATTAGGCGTTAACAGAGATCCTAAATCATTTTCAGAGCTAATCACCATAACGAAGAGGAATATCGATGATATTAGAAGAAAAACCCTAAAGATGTTATCAGTGGAATTCCTGATATCGTTAAAAAAAAAAAATATCTGATTAAAATTTCTCACAAGCAGATCATCAACGTGGTATACACAGTATCATCAGGATCATCAACATGGTCACAGCAAAATAACACTATCAAACATACCGCGGATGTCACTGGCGTGTATAAGCTGTCCGTGTTCAGCTCTGAAAAATTTAGGATATTTACTACATTTCCATGGCGTTATTCAACCGATAATTTTCTGGAACCGTGTCTATTGTGTTAAATCAAGCGGTCGAAGAAACGTTTATACTGGAACCATTTAATAAAAAGTTAACCGCAGCGTCTTACTGGTGATGTCTGGAATTTGTCGCAGAAACACCTCAGTTGATTACTTAATACTTTAGAGTCTATGATTTCACAAACGTCAGATCTAAATTTTGTAAACAAATACAGATGCGAGCAAGTGTGTTTGTTACAGACCCAACTGAAAAATATCATTGATGAGTACACAGCAAAAATAAAAAACATACCGTAGACGTATCTTTGTTACTGACATAATTGTATATTCTGCATCTGCCGTAGTCGTTTGAACAGCAACTGTAATCGGATCATTATCAGCCACATACATAATAGCACCAGTAGTAGGAATTGGTGTTACAGTTATAACCGGTGTTGGTGGTATTCTTAATATAATTGCAAAAAAAAAGATATCTACGTGTGCGGCTAATAAATTACATGAATATCAAATGTTACTATCAGCGGCAACACACGTGTATGCTAAATTATCATCGCTGATATCATCGGGGCTCAATGCTGGAATAATATCAGATCAGGAATTCGCAGAAATGATTAAGGTTTACCACGACACTTCCGGTTTGGCAACTGGAAACCAAACCACTTTGTCCGGAAATAAGGACAGAGTCACCTTAATTTAAATCAGGAAGTAAATAATAATATCATCAAAGATGACATCACAAGAACTCCTCCAACGAATCGTCGCTAATACAACACAACCAACAACTACGATGATATCAACGAGCTCAACTAATCCTGAATTCGACATTATCTTTCCAACAGCAATTCCAGCCAAAGAAATAGCGTTGGCACAATTGAGAGTATATTACAGCTGGCCAAATATTAGATCAAAATCTTTCGGTGGGTTGCCTGCAAATAATTCGTTAGTGTTTTCTTATAAAAATAAACCCGATGGAACCCCCGATTGGCAAGTTGTTGGTATTCCTACGGGCAATTATAAAATCGAACAGATCAATGATGAGTTCCAGCGCAGGATTACATCTATAACAGGAAAAGAATCTAATATCACTATTACGGTTCATGAGCCAACATTATCAGCTGCGACAGAAATATCAACACCCCACTACGCCGTAGATATATATCAATCATCGATCAGAACCGTATTAGGATGGCCAGAGATAGCACCTGTTTATCTAGGACCACAAGAACCTAAACTAGCTGATTATGTTTCAGATAAACTCACATTTACAAAATATCCAGAATATAGAAAAACTGACCCGTGGAGATGGATGCAGATAAGGGAAACAGAAACAGGACCTACAAAATTTATTTCTGTTGATTTTGATGGTAAAAAATTCCTTTATTAATAAAAAGAGTATTTGATATTGATCGCGAAACCCGTGATGCATTGATCGATGAACTGTTTATTAATTCATTCACGAATGTGGTTAAAAGTGAACACCAAATTGCGTCAACGACACTACAACAGTTATTTCAAGATTACGTACAAGAGTATCCCAACGATAATCTAAAAACTCAGATCATTGAAATGGTACAGCATCTAAATCAGGTTGCATCAGACCTTGAGTTTATTAATCAGGTAATTATTGCATCAGTGGCTACTGATAAGGGTCTTGCGGACGAAAAAATAACCACTCAACAATTATTTGCTAAACATTATAAAATAACCGAGGCAGATATACCAAAATTTATTTTACCCGGATTTAACGACGATGAACTGAAAAAATCAGTTAATGATATCATCGATGAATATTTTCCACAAATCGTCGCCGCATGGAGAAAAATAACCTCTCCGGCGATTATTCTTAAATATAACAATGATCCATACGATGGAGATCGTTATGTATCACCAGGTGTTGTCGCGATCATATCAACGATCGCAGTTAATTTTGTGATGCTGTTGATGGAAGTTATCAAGTAGATACTGAAAAATCCAGACAAGCACAACAGGGATATATCCTATATTCATTTACCCCCGAAGTACCTCCTGGGTTTTTAATTGTGCCAGTGCCCGTTAATTCGGTTTATCTGCGATGTCATAATCCGCTGTTGTCACAGATACATTTTAGACTTACTGACCAGGCTGGACGCTTACTTGATTTACGCCATGAAGTTTTGACGATAAGTTTGTATGTGAGATCGTGTCTGATCTGTTCTCAAATTAAATTACAGAAATAAATATAATGGATGGAATAATTGCAGAGATAGAAAAACTAACCTATGCACAAGAATTGATGGTGTGTTATTATTGTCTAAACAAACTTCGTAGTAAGATTATCGATGATGTAATCGATATAGTAAAAAAATTCTAAATTAATGGGTAAAAAATGAAAAATTAAATCTCAATCAGGATTTTAAAAATATAATCTGAATTTGATTCTGAATAAAAAATAAATATTATAATAAGAATCTGAATTTAAATATTACTATCAGAATAAATCTGATTCTGTATGAATATTACTATCAGAGTAAATATTATAATCTGAGTTAGAATTTGAATCTGAATAAATATTATAATCTGAATCTGTGTCAGAATAAATATTATAATGAAATATTATTCTTTTACTGAAAATCAGACTAAACTCTGAAAATCGATGGGGTAAATATCCGACTAAAAATCAAAATCAGACTAAACTCACCCCATCGATGAGGTAAATTTCCAACAAAAAATCAAAATCAGACTAAACTCACCTCATCGATTGGGGAAATGGTACTCAAAATTAAAGTTTTGGTGATAAAATTACGCTGAAACAATAAAAATATTATTTTTTTACTCACCAACAACACCAATAAATATTATTATAATGAAAATTTTAGTTTTGCTGATTATCGTTCAGATTCCACAATTTGATGGGGGTAAATACCCAACTAAAAATCAAAATCAAACTAAATTCTGCAAATCGATGGAGTACTCAAAATAACAAAAATCTCTCTTGATAAAAAAATAAAAAGTAATCAGAATAAAAATAAATACTATAATCTGAATCTGAATCAGAATAAAAATAAATACTATCATCTGAATCTGAATCAGAATAAAAAAATTAATAGAATAATCTGAATCTGAGCCACTTTCATAATCCTTCTTGACTTTCGTCAGTGATTTTACAATCGTACATAAATTTTTTCAGCTATCGCACACGTGAACTCATAATCTTTTTTGTTTTGTATTTGCGTGATAACTCTGATCTAACTTTCTCAATCGCGTTAGCGAGTGGAACAAATTTTCGAATATCCTCATCATCGACATAAAGTAGAGATTGTTTCATGGCCTGTTGAAGTAACTTAATGAATCTATACTCGACTGCTAGTGTATATCTCCCATCATATTTTCGTTCCTGTAGCACTTCAAAATCATTTATAATTTTTTCAGGGTCCAATTCTATATCCAATTCTATATCCTCATCATTTAATTTTTTAATCTCAGAAATAATTGCATCAATGTTTGTTTAAAATTAAAATTCAGAAAAAAACCCCAAAAATAAATCTGAATCTGAATCAGAATAAAATAAAAATAGATCTGTATCTGAATGAGACTAAAAGTAAAAATATTTCTAAATAAAAATAAACAGTAGCAATGATAAGCGGTTATCATTCCACGGGGTCCCTTCATTTATTCACTTGCCAGTATTTGCTGTTCCATGAAGGGTCCCTTCATTGATGCTTTTCTTATTGCTTGTATGGGTCACCCTTCAAGATTTTCTTTTTGGCGACATTCTTTCTGAATGTCCTTGTGTGGGATACCCTTCACTGAGATTGAGAGCTACATCACGCTACTGTTTATTTTGGAGGCTCCAGTTTCAATTTCATGTACACCCCCAAATCAAACCCCGGGGTGAGTGAAAAACAACACCCACCACGTGTTCAACGTGGTGAGGAGGTGTACATGAAACCCATTGGGGCTGGAGCCCCCACTTATTATGAAAAACTGCGATAATCGCCCTCCATTTACAATGTGTCAGTCATGGGAATAGAACTCTAGACCTCGAGTATGAGAATCCGCCACTCTAAAACTGCGCTACGGACCCATCCTTACAAATGTATATATCAGAAATTATTATGAAGTTACCTATGCTGGATGAACAGGCAACCTACATGCGATCAGTATACTGAATAAATCACAATTATTGTAAACTGCAGCGTGGATTTATTTCAATTTCTAAAACATTTTATAAAATATGCTGTATAAAATACCTGCATTTAATAATCGCACATACATACATTTCTGCAGGATGTCAACCGGGAGTTAAAGTACATGTAGGTCTGTACAGGTATCTTACCTGGAGATTTATAAATAACTTACCTGTATGCACATGCAAGCGATGCATGACTTATACTGAAGTCACCTAACGGACAGTTCCTACAAGTGATCAGTATACTGAATCAATCACAACTGCTGTAAACTGTAGTGTGGATTTATTTCAATTTCCAAACATTGTATAAAATATACTGTATAAAATATCTGCATTTAATAGTCGCATATACATTTCTGCAGGATGTCATTCGGGACTTAAAGTACATGCAGATTTAGTGTATATACAACTAATCTTACCTGTAAGATCTAAAAATAACTTACCTGGATTACACGCAGTGGAGAAACA